>OX411820.1:23960217-24112465 GCA_948253155.1 Leucoma salicis
GGTTGTTCCATGTTACGTATTGTCGTGATGTGAGTGACAAAGACAACTAATGGTATTTATACTACTGAAGTTCTTGGGGAACGTAGGAACAATATAGTCATACGTTATTTTAAAATGTTGTTACTTCGCGCTAAGTAACAGCAACATGTTTTAACGGCTGATCGCAGTGACTTTTTCGTCGTGACGTTATCACCCATCTTTAATTTTAGTTGGGGGTCAAGCAGGGCAGGTTGTAGGCTAAGTATGGATGCCCTAATTCATTAATTGTATATAGTTTTTCATGAGTCTTAAAACATACATAATTACATTGATACCTAATTCTTAAAATATACGTAACTACATTTATAGCTACTATCCAAGAACCTTAAACTTGAATAAATTCTTGGGCCTTAGCAATAACTTTCTTCATACAAATGTAACATCTGAAGGATAAAAGAAGAATATATAAGAGCGAGTTATCGAGTACCATTCTCCAACGATTACCACAAGCAAGGCACTCACACGACACATCGTTGAGCTTCTGCCGCTCCTCCTCGAGCTTCTGCTTGAGCGCCTCGGCCTCACGCAGGAGAGACTCGAGCGTCTCCTCAGGGCTAGCCGCCACGGCGGTGTCGGCCGCCATCGCTTCGCGCACTCAGTGCCGCATACTGGCGACTGGCGAGCGCCTGAAGTCTCCTCACACACCACGCCCAACACTGATCTCTTCTAATCCACTAGTATGGGTAGTGGTATGCTGACTTCGAAATTGCCACTGTCTTTTAGTGTTGGTTAGAGAGACATTTAATTCATATTCAGTAGTCATTACCAGTAGACCATTACAGCAGAATGTATATACTCTTTAACAGAATCAATACCAAGACCAAACCAAACTTATTTCCATCATTCAAAATGTCAGACAATTGTCAATGTCATTTTATAATTTATTATTTTTTGTTGGTTACTCTATGATTGTCACCATGAAGGTTTAGATTCCCAACTTGGCTAAAAACATAAAGTAATACTACAGGAACATGTACCTAACATGGGTTGGTATCAATTAATAATATTTGATAACGTAGATAGAGAAAGTAGAAACCTATAGACTGCGTGACAAATTTTCTTTCATTCCCACAAAGATAAAAGAAAATAGATAATATCAGTTTGCAGGAAAGAGATAAAGCATAACTATTTGCATCCCTCATGGCGTGCCAGCTTTTTCAAGGTCAGCATTGTCAGCAACACAATGTCAATAATATTCATCCATCCATCCATCAGCCTTTTTTTTTTAACTATGAAGAAATGGAAATTTTTTTCAAAACATAATCTCGGGCACGACCCCTTTTCAGACCTTTCAATACACATAGACACTCACACACTCACTCTCTACATCTATCAGTCTCTCTCTCTCACACACACACACGTGCCACGCATACACACACACACACCACACACATAACATATTTCATTATTTATTATCTTACTAGTTAATTAATTAATTGAAATTGGTGAGTGGTGGGCTCTCCTCCTAAAATCCATTCTATAATAGTATCTTACTAGTATTTAAATAATAAATTTCACATTTAGGTTTAAGATTTTTTAATTTAATTTGGTTAGCGTTAATAGCTACGACACAGTTTTCTTTATCTTATCTTATCTTTTTAACGTCCACAGTTGTCCCGTGACCACGGCTGCTGCAACGCAGTTGAAACGTCGGGTAAAAGGTAGTTAATAATTTCACCTATTTTATACGCGAAAAAAGACCCGTTTATGCTACTTTAATATGACCTCTTTGACGCTTTTATTTTACTTGTCCCGTTCAAATCTTGCAAGTTAAATTTAACACACTTCCCGGCTTCCGATTGAGCTGAAATTTTACACGCATATGTATATCGCATGACAATGCAATATTATGAGGCCATGGAGCTGATCTGATGATGGAGCTGAAAGGTGGACATAGGAACTCTCAGTTTCATACGGCGGCAACCCTATCGAGTTTGGACTCGTTCATTTCATCTTGACGAGTACTTTGTCTCTAGATGGTATCAGGGCCTGATAATGATTGATGTCCATTTCCGTTATTTTACACATATCATAATTGTATACAAGCACACATTGAGAAAGTTATGATCATTTTATTTCTACTCATTATTTCTACAAAATAAGGCAGACGTCCCGTGACGTCTTTTTTGATATTTTTTTTGCTAATTAGTTTGTTCGTCGTTTATCCTTGATTGTTGCAAAAAAAATATTGTACGCCGACGCTCATTTTTTTTAATTTCAAAAATTTGACTAACCTGGCTCTTGAAATAATGATATCTGGCTTTTTATTTTATTTTTAGTCAATCGCGAGTAGTTGTTGTTTGTCGGTTGAAAAAATACGTTTGTTCGATCTTAAATACTTACCTGTAAAATTATTATTTTGTAATTACACCTGTGTAGGGACCATGTAAGTACGAATGAGGCTAGTCATGTCAGCAGTTTAGCGTGCAAGCGAGAAGTATGTTAGGCGCTCGGCCAGTTACTGCGCACTGGCCAGCCCGTAAACTTGTGTGTTAGATTTGGGGAATTTAATTAATAATTTACTGAATAAATTAGTTGGTTTTTTGGGACTTATTGGTTTTCTTTATTCACGTAGGGCCAGGTGCAGTAGCTCACAGTGCAATTAGGATCCCCACGCTCACTACAGTCAGGAGAACACGCACAATACATTCCACGTCACATACGTAGGTTATTAGGAGCTAGGTTGTGACGTAAGGCATCTTACAGTATAATCACACATAGAGACTGCGGGGTATAGGCAGAGATAGAGAGCACCCCCACAGACCACCCGAACACCCGCGTAAAACTCTATTTTAATCTCATATTTACTAATAAAAATGGAAGCTATTGAAATTCGTGGCCTTCCTTTAAAGATGTTCATGGACTATCTCAGTAATCGTACCCAAATTGTTAAAATCAGATCGCATGAAAGCGATGAGTTCCCGATAATGTATGGCGTCCCACAGGGTAGTATACTTGGTCCTACCCTCTTTTAGTATATTTATACAAGTCGAGAGGACGCAGAGAGCTGTTCTAAGGGTAATATATTTGCGACCAAGAAGATATCCCACTGCGCAGCTTTATGCTGATTCTAAAGTACCTACTTACGGTGAGACAGCTATATGTGCTACTGTCAACACTGCGAAAACACTCTACCCGCCCATCTATAGCGCCGACTGGCAGACTTAAATTTAGGATATTTTCTTTGGAAAGACATAGAACTACTTTTGCTCAGCGATAATATTACTTAACTAGTGTAAAGATATATAATTCATTGAATAAAAAATTAAACTTATTCAGCAAACTAAAGATTACATGTAAAAAATTGGTCTATCAGCACACACACACCTACGCTACACACATAATATTTACTTACTTTCCAAACTTTGTAAAACTTTAGCAATCTTTAATGTTTGTAAAAACAAAGCCAGTAGTATGGTATTACGGCAAAATACTGGCTCCTAAGATACAGGGACTTTTGAACCTAGTTCAGGAGCCAGGGCATCAATGTTATTTTGTTTTTATAATAATATTATAAGCCTTTCTTTGTTGTGTGCTGATCGATTTATTGTTGTAATCAGGCTGTTTTGTGTAATAAAGTTATTTTTATTATATGTCTATGTAATCTATGTATTGTTCCTATATCTATAGGAATAATAATATTAAAATTCCGATGCAAGAATATAAAGAAAATTATTAATTTAAGCTTTTTCAGTGCAGTATTATATTTAAAGAATCAATCACATAAAATAATTCGAAATCTAAATAGCGAGAATAATTATTTTTAAAGAAAAAATAATGAGAAGTTCCATTATCTATATCTAAAAACCTTTACCAGTTCCTAAGATATTATATTCCGGGATATAAACCTTCTCTGGAAAAATATGCATTCAATATTAAAAGTTTTTGAGAAAATACATAAATAAACTTATATACACGCATAGGGGTCAAATAGCAAACCTCCTCTTTTTAAAGTCGATTAAAAACAAACATTAAACCTATTGTTATGTAGTAAACACCAAAACATCGGAGTTTATGCTGCACATTTTTTAATTAATCAACTATAGAATTATTACTTTTTAACACTGGTAACTCTACTACCTAATTGATGATGTATCGATATATCTTGGAAGCACTACGATGACTAGAATAATGGTCTCCAGGCCGTAATTTTCGGTCACAGGGAAGTTCACTCTCTATCCTCCCCTCATAGTCTGATGGCACAACATTCCGAGATGACCGGTGAGAGATCAGGCACAGGACTAATTAATAGATTACGGATTTACGTTGCGGGGGACGGGATAAAACACCGCCAACTTCCTAACTACGTTATTGTAATATCTTGACCGTTGTTGATCGGTTGACCTTGATCTTGCCGTGTGGGGTCGGCTTTAGAATTGTCCAACCCCTCTCTACCCACGGGAGTCGTAAGAGCCGACTGAGGGAATGCCGGGGAAGTGGGCAGCAGCATTCCTTCGAGTATTAACAACATCCACTGCGATCGCCAACCCGCCTGCCAAGCGTGGCGATTACGACATAATCTCTCATAATGAGCATACAAAAAAAAATGTTGTTGGCACAGGACCGCTCGTTGTGGCGTTCTCTTGAGGAGGCCTATGTCCAGCAGTGGACGTCGAAAGGCTGATAGATGGATGGATGGAATATCTGGACGGAAAAACCCAATTACTTTTGCTGGCTTGATCCGGGATTCGAACCGGAGACCTCATGAAACGCAGTCGCATATATGACCGTTAGACCGCCGACGCATACGAGGTAACTACAATAACACAAGATAAATCATAACAAGCATGCAGAAGGTTCATATCCATAGGGACTGCAAATTGATAACTAAGAGTACTTCCGCGTAGGTTACTACTTAGTACAATTGAATAATCTCTGTAGGATCTGTTAATGCAGTTACGGCTGGTAATACCTACATAAGCACCTCTCTTAATACTATGAGTACCTATCTCAATCATTATAATATTTTTAGTTGCAATATTGATAGTCATAATTCATAGTGTTACAATTACTTTCCGACGTAACTAGCTGCCGCCAGTAGTTTGTTGAGGACATAGACTAAGTATACGTAGTATCCTTAGTCTGTGGACTAAGTATACCTGAGGTTGAGGACGTTTTGGAGGTGTCTAAATTAGTAAAAGACAATTACCAAAGTGTACTGTTAAGTGGGTTGGTGGTTAGTCTGCCAAACTTCTCCATATCCTCTCCTTATTATCCTTTCTCTGCAGTCTGCACCTCCTATTCCTTTCCTTGGAGTTGGTGACGCGAGTGATGCCTCTGGTGCTACTAGTCTATAGGTTACGGTAATAGCTTAACATCAGATGTGCCGTGCGCTTATTTGCCACCTGCATAGTGTAAAAAAAATTGTATGTTCATAAAATCCATAGGTACTACCTACATCTTTATGTACCTAGGTTGTCTTTGGTACTTACCTAGGCATTCCATGCCGGTGAAAAGGGATTATCAATTTAATCCTTGGGAGTATTATGAAAACACAATGGGATCAGTGATATTATTTTATTTTACAGATGACTGTGTAACCTTCTTGCGAAAGCAGGTCAATGCCCTCGGCCTTGATGTGAAAGTGTATGAGATAGTACCACGCAAACCAATAGTGATAATTGTTTGTTCCACAAACACAAATATTTTATGTACATGGCAACATTAGATTTAGAGGTCAGTCACTTTTTATGATTGCACAGTTCGTACGTAAATTTATGTTCGCTTCACTAATAATTTATAATTTCCTAAATACAGTCCACTAAACTTAAATGTGTGCGTTTTATTAAACCAGGACCAGCGTGCACAATAATAACATGGCCTGGTAAATACAAGTCATTGCCTTCCATCTTGTTGAATTCTCATACTTAAAATCTCTTTTTCCTTATTCACAAATAATTTATACTTTAAAAAGTAGCGGAGCATGTCAATTGCTAAAAAAATATAGACCTTAAAATGTTTAAAAAAAAATCGCGCCATCAAATAGTATGAATTTTAATGACTTGGAGGATACTTCGGTGTCGACATCATTTAACTGTGAGCCTGAAAATGTTACTTCATGCATCAAATTAATTATTCCCGGCCTAAAAGTTTTCCATGCTAATATAAGAAGCATAAATAGAAATTTTGATGATTTACTTCTTCTAATTTCTAGAACAAATACTTATATCTCTGAACGTCATAGTCCTGAGTGAATGCTGGTTAAGTAAATTACTCTAATGTCCCTTCTCTGTTGGGATATAATTCGCACAAAACTAACTTTATAAACCAAAATGATGGTGTTGTTGTATTTGTGAAATTATCATAATATTACATACTCCTTGGAGCAGCGATTTAATTATCTTATTTAAGAAGGTGACAGCTTTGTCATTATTCATTGTGTCAATAAAATAAAATGTAGATAATTTTGTTGAATAAAGCCTAAATCTTAGAATAATAACGCTTAGAACCCGAGTAGGTCCAAACGGAGTGAAGCACTTTCAAGTTAGCCTTAAAAGGCTAACTGCGTTGCTCCTTCTGTCAGTGTCCATAATAAAGAGTCATTGTAAACATCTCGCATAATTTTATTTAAAAATGACTTACTGCACCGTGAAAGAATGTCACAACGCGTCTCATAACCACAATAATGATAGAAAGATTACATTTCACTCGGTAAGTACTCTTTAATAATTTTCAGTAATACATTCATCTAAACAGAAAATTAAATTGTAATCAAAATATTGCCAGCTTTAGTAAAAATATTTACCCCGAATCAAAAAAAAACTATTAAATTCTATTCGTTTTTAGATTTCCATCAGATTCGATTATTGCTGCGCGATGGATACAACCAATCTGACTTAATCGAAGCGAAGAATGTTAAAAACCAATTAGATACACAAAAATAGGTTCCGAGCATTTCGGTGACACAGAAAAGTATACTACCTTATGATGGTATTACTTGATATGGTATTACTATGGTATTACTTGCTTATGATGGCAGACGAGCCACGGCCCACCTGATGGTAAGTGGTAACCGTCAAACCGCTGCGCACCATTTCATTTCTCGGATATGAAATGAAAGAATAAACGGCTATCTTCTGCTACAGCCAAAACAGACTGACTGGCTTCATTCTTCTCTTCATTCACAGTAGACGGTAGAACCGACCCGTTCGGGCTTGATGAGCAAGTAAGTACTTTCACTTGGTACCCAGCCCTACCACCAGTAGCGCAATGGGTGATAATTGTTTACTTCCCTTAGTCGCCTCGTACGACTCCCGCGGGAAAGGATGGGGTGGTGACACTTGTATTCTTAGTCCGTCACCACACGGAAAAATAGTAATTTAAGTTCCATTACCTACAGTTGCATTATTAGTAAATTACAAATTTTGTCTAAGTTACACACCATAACTTATTCTTATAACATACAGGACGAATCCCTGAACAGGGTTGCCTGTGTTCGTGACCTTGGTGTAACTTTAGACTCAAAACTACATCTAAACTTGCATATTGATAATATTATAAGTAAAGCCTACCAAATGTACGGCTTCGTTAAGAGATCTTCCAGAGACTTGAAGCGCCCAACCACTTTCTTATTCTTATATAAAAGTGTAATTAGATCTCAATTAGAATTCGCAGTTCCGATTTGGAGTCCTTTATATGATAAGTATATAAAAAGATTGGAAATTGTTCAAAAAAAGCTTCTACGGACCACAAATTATAAATTTGATCGTTCTAAATGTTCATATCAAGAATTACTTCAAAAATATAACCTACTAAGTTTGGAGTCCAGGCGGAAACTACTTATGTCCACAATGCTGCACGGCATATGCAGTAACAAATTTGATTGTACTAATATTACTAATCGGATATGTTATGTGGTGCTCAGAACTGTACTACGGCGTGAGGTGCGCGTGCCTCGCTTGTTTTGCACGGGCACCTCTCTGTCGTCTCTTGGATATATATAACACACACCTTGCAGATGTTGATATTTTTGCACTCTCAAGACCTAAATTCAAAGGTGCTGTAATTGAAATACTGAAAATTTTGTCTTAGATTTCAATAATGGTTCCTGAATCTGTTTTTATTTTGTTATCATTGTTATATATATATCAGTAATTAGTATTTAAAATGCACATGACTTGTTAGGAAAACTATTGTTCTTTAGTAATTTGAGGACATTGGTGTGGGTTATGCATTTACTTTTATACATATATTATTAGTTTTATTATAAAAAACACAATGTATAACTGTTATTTGTCCCAATAAAGAAAATAAAAAATAAAATAAAACTTAAGATTTGTCCCCAGTGGACTCATTGGAAAAATACATTCGAAAATTTTCTGTCAGCAATTTTATCTAAAGAAAACTCTATTTCAGAGCGAAATAAATTACAAATATTATGTAATCATTTATCCTCTACAATATATGCTTATATACAAGTTTGCACTGAATACCATATTGCTATACAGAAACTAGATGCCATTTTTTTGAAACCGCCCAACGAGATATTCTCCAGATATAAACTAGCTACACGGGTGCAACAATTGGGTGAGTCAATAGATCAATATTTGCAAGCGTTAAAACTTCTGTCAAAAGAATGTAATTTTAAAGAAGTAACTGCTGAACAGAATAAATGCGAATTTACAAGAGATGCATTTATAGCAGGTCTCTCATCATCGTCTATACGTCAGACACTACTAGAGAATAGTACTCTCACCTTGGATGATGCGTTTAAAAAGGCTCGTGCACTTGAAATGGCACGGTTACACAATGAGAATTACCAACGAGTGAGTACTACAAATTCTTTTGTTAACGTCGTCTCTAATAAGAGTCAGAAAGAAATCAATAAAGATTTAAGCCAATATTTTGGCAATAAGAAACATGCACGACGATATTGTCCTGCAGCCAGTTCTACGTGTTTTAAATGTGGAAAAAGAGGACATTTTGCTGATGTCTGCAAAGGTGCGACATATCAACACAATGTATCCGCTACTCAAACAGAGCCTCCTAAAAACAAAGAGGAAGAAGAATCAAAGCAGAGTTTATCATGTATTGTTGCTGCAACATCTGAACTCAACAAGGCTATAGTTTCGGTTACCATAAATTAATCATTTACAGCCAAAGCGTTGATCGATATTGGAATTACCTCAAGTTTCATAGACAAACGCTTAGCTTATCAGCTCAAACTTCATTTGGTGTCATGTAATCAACATGTCAGTATGGCAGCTTTAAATTTAAAGACAAAAGTAGACACTTTATGTTCTGTTAACATTGATTTACAATGTCACAGATTTATGGCAGACTTCTTGTTATTGAAAATTTATGCACGGATGTAATAATTGGATACGACGTTCTTACAAAACACACAACTCTGGAAATGTCTTTTGGTGGACCAAAGGCTCCATTAAAATTATGTGCGCTGTCCCTAGTCAATATACAGCCTGTGTCCTTATTTCCAAATATTCTGCCAAACTGTAAACCAATAGCTATTAACTCACGAAGGTTCTCAGAAAGTGATTTGTCTTTTATAAGGACTGAGATAAAGAAACTTCTAGCCGATGGAATAATAGAATCCAGTTTGTTGCCATGGAGAGCACAAGTTCTTATTACAACAAATGAAAACCACAAAAAAAGGATGTGTACAGACTATTCACAAACAATTAACAAGTATACACACCTCGATGCATATCCCTTACCGAATATTGAAACTTTAATCTCAAAAATAGCAAAATACAGAGTACATAGTAAAATCGATTTAAAAAGTACGTACCAACAAATTCCAATTTTTGAGAAAGAAAGACTTTACACAGCCTTTGAAGCAGAGGGTAACTTGTACCAATTTAACCGAATTACTTTTGGAGTAACCAATGGAGTGGCAGCATTTCAACGAGCTATCAATAATATAATTGCTAAAGAACATTTATTGTATTTATATTTAGATGATATAACCATTTGTGGAATAGACCAAGCTGACCATGATCGTAAATTACAGCACTTCCTTAATGTTTCCAAGTGCTTTAATTTAACACTGAACCTCGATAAAAGTAAGTTTTCATTGTGGCTGCTCCAGCGTCCAGTCGAGTTAGAGGCAAAGAGTTGGCCCAAAAAATCGGACTTCTCCTTGGCACTGTGGGCTTAATTGCCATCCTGTTTCTGCAGTGGTGGGAGACTAGACTGGCAGCAAATGCCCTGTGCTGCCTTGGCGAGCGACCAGAAACGACACGACTCCCAGGTAGTACATTTTAGTCAACAAAGTTATAATAATAGTTAGCTTTTAAAATTATTCCGGTTATCAATTGTCTAACTATTGCTATCTCGACACTGCATACTTTTAGTATGATTACTTTACTCTATGCTGCATACGCTGATAGCTTGTGCGAGAGTTTTGGCGGGAACACGAAAAAGATCATGTCGTCGCTCTGCATTATTTTCTTAAACTTGTGTTATAACTTAACCAACTAACTTATCATCACGCCATTTCCCTTGTGGGGTAGGCAGAGAGAACAGAGTGCCAAGAGGCTCTATTCTTGCATACACCTCTCGCTTCCTCAACATTCATAACTCTCTTCATACACGCTCGCCGGTTTCGGAGACTCCTGACTCCACCTTCCTTTAATACATGACCAATTTGGTCTAGGTAGGTAAGTCTCGGTCTCCCCCTGTACCTACATTCTTCCACTTTCGCATATATCTTCTTAGCCAGTCGCTCGTCCGGCATTCTTTCCACATGTCCGAACCATCGGAGCATTCCCTTTCGCATCTTTACACCAATACTCTCTTTCGTACCTACTCGCTCTCATACGTCATTGTTACGAATGCAGTCAGTCAGCCTCACTCCACAGATTCTCCGCAGAGATCGCGTTTCGACCGCATTGATTTTACTCTCATGCTCCTTTTTATATACCCAACTCTCGCTTCCATTATAATAACGTTGGGACAAGCACTGCGTTGTGTATTGCGACACGTGCCTTCTGGCGGAGGTGGTGGCTGCCAAGAAGTTGTCCCAATGCTCCGTTCACTCTATTACCCGCATTCACTCTTCTCTCTACTAGAGAGTATTAAACACAGTGAGAAACACGTCTATTGTTTATGCACTTTATTTGAGGACCGGCGATACAATACAGTACTTATGTTTACATACGTTAAACCTCCACCCTTATTTAACCACTATAATAAAATCACTTAATATTAAAATAATAAAACACACATTTTAACCTATCCTACATAGAACACACTAAGTTTGAATTATAACAATAAACGAATGACAAATAAGCAGAAAATATTTTAATCGATATCTTCAAAACCGTACGTACGGGTTTCTTAAGTCTTTTAGGGCGGTTCACGGGTAAGTCTACCTGTGGGCTTTCGGTTAACTCGTCAACTCGGTCCGGTAGTTCTGAACGCGACTAGCTTGCCTTGGACTCCACGAACTCCTTATCTATGTTTAGATCACTTACGGTTTCAGATGTCGAATTCTCCACGATTGACCTATCACTTAATGATTCTGATACCACATTCCCCCCGTCTAATCCGGTATCCGGTGATGAATCGCTATGATCTCCAGATGGCATCCCATAACTACTCCCCCTACCTTTAATCTGATCTACATGTCTTTTTAAGAATGGACCACCTTCCTTGCCTATAACATAATTACTAGACCCAATTTTTTCAATAATCTTACCACCTAGTCATTTATCCCCCGTAAAGTTACGTGCCCACACAGAGCCGTCCACATCAAAACTTCTAGCTGTACGTCCTGCATTATAAATTTGCCTTCGTTGTGCTTCGCCAACACTAGATTCCACTTGGCTATCATCTCTCAGTAAATTTAACCTAGTCCTTAAGTTTCTTCGCTGTAATAACATAGCTGGAGATACAGCAGTAGAACTATGTTCTACATTTCTATACATCATAAGGTATGTTTGCAGTGCTTCGTCTAATTCAATCCCGTCCCTTAACGATTTCTTAATAGCGTGCTTGCAAAGTTTGACTGCATGTTCCGCGGCGCCGTTAGAAGATGGATGATAGATTATTGTGTAAGTGACTTTAATACCGTTATTATCCATGAATGTCTGATAATCCTTACTATTAAACGGTGGACCGTTGTCTGAAACAACTTCTTTGGGTAGCCCAAAACGTGCAAATGTAGTACGAAGCACCTTAATAACTGCACTAGCTGTAGTTCGTGGCATTAAAAATACTTCTAGCCATTTACTTGTAGAATCTACAAGTAACAAGAATGTTTTACCTTGAAACGGTCCCAAAAAATCTACATGTAAGCGTGACGATGAGCCACGGCTCTGTGATATAGGGCCACGGCTGCGGTGGCACTTTCAGCGGTGCAGCACTTTCTAGACAACAAGTTATGCACTGCTTACAAGTAGCTTCTATATCACTATCAATGTGTTTATAATCATTATGTGTTACTGTCATTTGTTAAAATTTATTGCTGTTTCATGATCATGTAACCTGTTTTTGAGGTAAATAAACATTATTATTATTATTATAATACCTGGCTACCATACAATACCACGCGCGAGGCTTTTCATTTTTACTATACCTAAATGCCCTACGTGTAATTCTTTTAGCACTGGTTCTCTTAGTTTACTCGGAACAACTAACCGATAACCCCATATCATCCTCTGTCTAAATACAGTTCATTACGTCTCGTAAAATATGCCTTTAAGTCAATATCTTTACACTCGCTGGGCCATCCTGTTTTTATAAAATTTATTACTCTATTGAATATGTAATCCTTACTAGTATATTCTCGCAAGTTTTGCCTCGTGATGGGTAAATGATGTTGAATGAAATTCAAATATGTATATTCTTCATTTAACTGTTTGTCTCTATCTACTGGTAAACGAGACAAAGCATCCGCGGCATTCTTATTACTACGTACATATTCTATGGTGTAATCGTACCCGGCTAGAATGACCACCCAACGTTGCATTCTACTAGCGGCCATGACACCGGTCACGATTTTTGGGGATAAAACGGGAACAACGATTCCCTTTTTATCCCCAAAAATAGTTACTAGCGGCTTATGATCTGTCCTTAATATAAATTTTCGTCCATACAAATATTGATGGAATTTACGTACCCCATAAATTATAGCTAAAGCTTCGCGCTCAATTTGTGAGTTCGCCCTTTCAGCCGTATTGAGTATTCGTGATGCGTATGCCACTGGCCTGTCGCTCGTTTCTCTGTTGTCTGAGATGAGGTGTGAGATAACAGCGCCCACCCCCACTCTACTCGCGTCTGTCGTCAATACCAGCGGTAGGTTAGAGGAATAGTGAGCTAATATTTTGCTTGATATCAATAGACATTTTACTTTCTCAAAAGCTTGCATGCATGGCACACTCCATTCATACTTCATATCTTTTTTTAATAATCCATATAAAGGTTCTAGGATGGTGCTTATATTTGGTACAAATTTAGCATAATACATTACAAGTCCTAAAAACGATCGTAATTCCATGAGGTTGGTGGGCACAGGCGCATTTTTAATTGCATTTATTGTCTGGGGGCACGTATGGACACCTTCTTTACTAATAACGAAACCTAAATACGTCACAGTATCAGCGAAAAATGTACATTTTTCTTTCTTTAGTCTCAGACCATATTTTCGTAGTCTTTCGAATACTTCATGTAGCGTGGCTAAGTGTGACGGTGTATCTACCCCTGTTATAATTACATCATCTAAAAACAACTCTACTCGTGGCATATCACCGAAAAGTTGCTCCAATTTTCGTTGAAAAATACCTGGGCTGGATGCTAAACCATAAATCAGTCTGTTGTACATAAATAACCCCTTATGGGTGTTTATAACAGCGTATTTTTTTGAATCGTTTAACTCAAATTGGGCATACGCTTGAGATAAGTCTAATTTTGTAAACTTTTCTCCCCCGTATAATTTAGTAAATAAATCTTCAACTTTAGGCAAAGGATAGTGGTCCACTTCTAAACATTTATTTAATGTCCCACCTTCCCACCGGTGAACCGACCCAGTCCCTCCTTGAACACCTCAGAGTACCTGGAACTAAATTCCTTTACATCCATCGACTCTTCCGAACAATTTATTTTATTTATATTACAAGTTGGTTATTTTATTTATATAGGTATACACAACTCGCTAAGCCAATATCTACCTAAATTAGCTTGTCCACATTTTATGACATATATAAATCTAAACATTTTGTTATAGTCTTAAACGTTACTTCGACTTTTAATTTGCCGACGGGACTCACTATTTCACCGGTATAATAACGCACTTCTAAATGACTTGGGTTCACTTTACAATGAACAAAGAACTTCTTATAACAGTCGTAACTTATACACGATATAGCACTGCCGGTGTCTATTTCCATGTTTAATATTATACCGTCAACATAAACATCTATAGTGAATGGTCCAAGTAACTGTAAGGGCGGACTGTTTGTAGTTAAAGTATAATTATTACACTTTACCTCGTCACTGCCAGTGTCCTGATTATCTACGTCCGCATTCTTGAATTCCTGTTTATTATAACAATTTGTGTTATTTCGCAACTTTGGACACATTTTCTTTAAATGCCCTTCTTGGTTGCATACTCAAGAGACGTACATCTTGAATCTACATGTTCCTCGTGGGCACCCCCGCAGACAATACATTTTTGATTTTTGCTATTTAAGTTTGTACGTCTGGCATTCTGCTGCCCGCTCTGCTTGTACCGCGTGTACCATCGCCGCCGCCGATCAAAGAGTCACGCGTAATGTGTGTAATGCCACTCTGGCCGTAACGTTTTCCCTTCTTGTTCTGTCTCATGAAATGCACTGCTATGTCAGCACTTGGTATACTGTCGCCCATAGGTCTTCCCCTGGTACAGCCTTCCACCAATTCCGCATTTGTGTCCGTTGCTTCCATGGACATAGCTATTGTTAATGCCCTATCGAACGATATCTTGTCATCTTCTGTAAACAACTTTTGCCGTATGTCGTCGTTTATTAACCCGCACACAAACTGATCTCGAAGGTTTTTGGTTAAATTTTGAAAGCCACAGTTTTTACTGAACCTCTTTAACTCGGCCACATACCTAGCTACATTTTCTTCTTTGTTTTGTATACGTTGACAAAACTTAAATCTCTCTGCGGTTTAGGGTTCAGATAGCTTTTCATTAGTGCTACTAAGTCAGCGTAGTTTTTGCTGACCGGTTTGTCAAGCGTACACAAATTCACCATTAGATCGTAGGTTTCACTACCAATCACGGTTATCAATGTAGCTACTTGTATCTCTGGCACTTCACTTGGTTAGCCACAAAATACTGCTACAGGCGGTCGACATACGTCTCCCAGTTGTCCTTTGTAAGGTCAAACGCTCCTATTTTCCCAATCGACATTTTTGACACTATACTAATTTATTTACGATATGATATACTGATGCACTATGTACTTATACCGTACGCGTGTAATTCTTTTTGAGTCCTCGTCGCCACTAGAGAGTATTAAACACAGTGTGAAACACGTCTATTGTTTATGCACTTTATTTGAGGACTGGCGATACAATACAGTACTTATGTTTACATACGTTACATCTACATCAGTGGTGTACCTTCCATCCCGACTTAATCCACATCCAACATATAAAAATTCATCCACTTGTTCTAGCACACCATTTCCTATTGCTACTCTAACATCTGTTCTGCCTTCTTCTCTTTCAAAAACCATTACTTTGGTTTTGCTCACATTCACACGTAGGCCCCTTTTCTTACAATCTTCTGCCATTACGTCGACTAGGGTTTGCAGGTCAGTCGCAGACTGCGCTAATAGGACCGCATCGTCTGCATATAACAGAGAGTTAACCACTGAGTCGCCCATCTGAACTCCCACATTCATTTTATTCAACCTTTGCAGACATTTATCCAGATATTGACATCAAACCAGGGTGACATTCTATCATCCAGCCGCACACAAGCTCTGCAGTCCATGCAGTTGGACTGCACCGCTTATAGCAGTCTACCGTTAATACCATACTCCGGCAAAATGTCCTAAAGTTCCTTTCGTACAACAGTGTCAAATGCTTTCTCCAAATCTACAAAACTGCAGAAACCCCTCTGGCCTACAGCCAGATGCTTCTTCACAATGTTGCGCAGAGAAAATACTTGATCCATGCATCCTCTTCCACACCTGAAACCTCCTTGTGCTTCACACAAAAATTCATCAGATACCATCCTCATTCTCCTTTCAATAATCTTACCATACACTTTGGCTGCCAAACTGGTCAAGCTTATGGCTCTGTAGTTTGCACAGTCATAACGCGAACCCTTGTTTTTAAACAAGGGCACGATGACTGCGCTTCTCCAGTCCTTGGGAACCATTCGTGAGCTCCAACATAGATTGAGAAGCATCAGGAAGGATTCCCAGACACATGAGCCTCCAAGCTTGATCATCTCAGCAGACACCATATCAATACCCGCTGCCTTACCATTTTTCAAACTTCTAATCGCCCATTCAACTTCATCCATACTAATGTCATCAAAGGATGTTTTTGTAAAGTCAAACATGCGTCTTTTTAATACATTTTCCGAAAGTAGAAGAGGACCAGTAAGGAGATAGTATAAGAACATGCCACTTGTTGGTGGCTATAATACTGCCTTGTTAAGAAAAAGTTTTGTATGTATGGGCCCAATCATATTTAATAAAATACCCGATAGCATAAAAAATGAGACCTTACCAGTTTTCAAAAAGAAATTGTCAGTCTTATTAATTGATAAGTGTTATTATTCCATTTGTGATTTTTTAAATGCTAAAACACTTGCTTAATTTTGATATCTCCATTTTATAATATTAAATAGTAATTTATCTTGACATAATTTATAATTACATTTTATTGTAACTTCATTGCGACATTTTATTATTAAGTTTAACTTATTATATTAAAGAATAAACTATGTACATATTTCGCATGCCTAAGTTAGGGGTAGATTGTATAAGGATCAACTAAATTAAATAACAGCTGTATATTGTACCTGCTTTCTGTGCAAATAAAGAATTATTATTATTATACCGGTACCGAATGCTGATTTGTTAGACCACATGTGGCACCAGCATCACTCTGAATATCCGCATACATATCTCCAAAATATTCACTCCATCGGCTTAACACATCTTGTGTTTGCGTAAGAATGTCGCCACCTTTAGACCTCATTTTATTCATTCTGAAAGCTGACCAACCACTCCAAGATTTCTTCACCTCCCTCCAGAAAAGTTTGGTGTTGCTCTCGAAGGTTTTGGTCAGTGTTTCTTCTGCAATCATATTTGCTCTATCACGCTTCTCTTTCACTAAGGCTTTGGTGTCATTCTTACGTTGCCGGTATATTTCTTTCTTCTGTTCTTTCATACTTGCACTCAGGTTCAAAGAAGATACATAGTCCTGCCACGCTTTCTTCTTTTGGTCTACGGAAGTTGCTACTTCCGTATCCCACCATGCATCACCTTTCACTTTCCTATGATTCTTTGAGCATCCAAATACTTCTTTCGCTGTATCTACCATACTATCTTTCAATACTCTCCAGCGTTCTTCTATGTCAGATCCCGGCTGACTTGCCATTGTCAGCCGTTCACGGACACTCTCTGCATACTCTTACACTCTCTTCTTGCAACTTTTCAATCTTTATTCTTTCAAGCCCTCCGAAGTGGACACGCTCTCGCTAGTGTCTCCACTTTCTGAACAGACCACTAAATCTCGCAATAACGAGATAGTGGTCCGTGTCGACAGTGGGACCCCTCTATGCTCTTGTAGCCAAAATTTTGTTTCGGAGGCGACTGTCTACTAAAATTAAATCTATCATAATTCTCTGTTCATTCCTTCTCCATGTATACATATGGATGTCCTTATGTTGAAAAAATGTGTTTGACATAATAAGGTTTCTCTCCATACATACATCCGCAATGAGAGTGAATGATGCAGGTAGGCACCTGCATCATTCACTCTCCAAATGAACCAAGCACGTCCTCGAAGTCTGGAGGCTTGATCCCAACCCATCCATTCAAGTCTCCGCATACGATCACGCGTTCATTAGCTTCTGCCAAATCCAGAACTTCCCTAACATTATCCCAGATTTTCTCTAGATTCAATGCCACCGAAGAGCCTACGGGAGCATAAGCTGCGACCATGAAGACCCTGGTGACACCTAGTTTTATTCGGACCCATAGAAGTCTGGGATTGAACATTCCGTAGTCTTTCACACCTGAGGCCAAGCAAGAGGACAGCAACACCCCCACTCCCATGCTGACCCGATCGCACTGCGGTACACCAGACCACAGAGCTAACCCGCCACCAGGAAGAACACAGGCGTCGCTACCCTTTCGCTTGGTCTCTGTTACACAGAGCACATCAAGCTGTCTGTCCGACATGACGGTTACCAGCTCGTGTAACTAACCTTCCACACCACCTCTTACATTCCACGTGCCTACTCGACACTCTGCTCCCCTCGACTCGCCAAACTGGGCAAGGCGTGACGGGAGGCGGCCCCCATCGCCGCATCTGCCTTTGTTCGTACCGACGGGGACGGGTCGGTACACCTCGCCTCTGGGGCACGCCCTAACCCGCACTGCAGTACGCATTTGAGCCGGATTGCAGCCTGTGGATTAAAGGCTGACAGGGATCGCGACGAACACGCTCCGGACTATGGATCGGATCCGGATCACCCAAAACTTGTGTTATTTCAAGTATTAATGTGTAAAAGTAGTGGCCTTTTGTTCATTATCAATTTGGGTATGTGCATAAGTGTTGGCAAGTGATGTAGTGCGACATTACGTGTTTTTCCTGTTGTCTCCAAAACTCCATAGAAGCTTCAGTCATCGTCTCACTGGAACAAGACTTTGACTTGACTGACTGATTTTATATGATTGACTTCCACTACGAATTGTTTTATGAATTAAACTTACGTATGATGAGAGAATAACGATGTTTATAAGTTACTGTTAGGCTGATGGTTCTGCAAATGCCTTACTTAAACAAATTAATAAAAAATAATAACTGTTTGCTTGTCTATAGCATAGATGTAGGATATACTAGCTTAGCGTTGATTACAGCAGAAATGCGCCGAATCGAATCGAAACGCATTTTTCATATAAACTCCGTGTCCATCAGGCGCGCCGAGCCGAGCCGAATCGAGTCGCAGAAAGTCGCTTCCTATATATTTACTATGAAACTGCGTCCATTAGCGATGCGCCGAATCGAATCGCGCTGGCATATTCATATTCAAAGATTACAATAATATTGCTCTTGAGGCGAATTTCTTCGCCGATGCGTTTCGCGGGGTGGGGATGCAGGAAGTGCCAAAAAGTATTGATATGTCGGTGGTTTTATAAAAAAAAGTTCTTTATGAAATTATATTGTTTATTTTTTTTGTTCATATAAAATTATATCAAACTAGGATTATGTTGATAATCAAATGATGATGATGTAAAATCATAAATTGGGGTAGTTTTTACGACCAAGTATAGTTGGCCGTGTGGGGCCGGCTTTAGAATTGTTCCACCCCTCTCCACCCATGGGAGTCGTAGGAGCCGACTGAGGGAATATCGGGGGGAGTGGGCAGCAGCACTCCCTCGAGTATTAACAACATCCATTGCGATCGCCAACCCACCTGCCAAGCGTGGCGATTACGGCACTATACCCCCAATTTGGGGAGGCCTGTGTCCAGCAGTGGACGTAGAAAGGCTGATGGATGGATGGATGATAGTTCGAAGAGCTGAGGAGCACTAAGTTTTATATATTGAAAGTATTTCAAATTAAAACACTTCTTTTCATCAGAGTTGTCTATAACGCAAGAACGAACCACTTTTTATTTTTTATTGTGTATGATGGTAGACGAGCCACGGCCCACCTGATGGTAAATACTTAGTAACCGTCGCCCATGGACTCAACGTGGCTGCTCACCATTTTATTTCATGAATATGTAATACAAGAATTAACAGCAGATGTGCTTTATGGCCGGTCACACGGGAGATGCTGGTTCCAATCCACTCAGATGCGATAGCAAGTGAGTACTCCCACTTGGTAGCCAGCCCTACCACCAGTCATGCAATGATAATTGCTTTCTTCCCTTAGTCACCTCGTACGACACCCGTTAAAACTGGCCCCATGTTCCCGAAAGAATGCGGTGGTGATATTGGTTGTATTCTGAGTCCGTGACCATAAGGACTAAAACTTTCTCCGTTGAAAAGTTGTGATAAATGAAAAATTTATCTAGATGTGTTTTTCTATACCATTTTAATCCTTAGAAATTGAAACGCGTGTTGTATGATAGGTCCATAGGGTATCCAAAGAGTAGAATTTGAGTAGAATAAATAAAAAAGACGCGTGTCAGCGGTTTTGGCATAATCGAAGAATTTCGGCCATAGAGTTTCAGAAAAAGTTAGGTTATTAAATTAATGTCTTTTTTGTGAAAATACATCGAAAAATATCGTTGAATGAGAGATAGCTGTCACACGTATTAGTGAGATTTCGTTTATTTAATAATTTTTGCTCAAAATTTTTAAAATTGGTCTTAAATCATCGTCATATTTGTGTAGAATTCATTATATATAGTGTAGATGTTATAAATAATAGGTAAGTTGTATTTAATTTCACAATTCATTCTTTTGTTCAAATTTCATTTGTTTTTTTTCCTTTTCCTTGTAACTTTCGTGGTGGCCTAAAAGATGGAAAAGGAGATATGGTTAGATCCGCAGGACCCTGAGCCTCCTGATCCTCCAGATCCTCCTGACCCACGATCTGGTGCTTCATCACCCAGTCAAATCCCAGGGACTAAACGCCGTTTTAATGAAGGACAGACAAGTGACAAATTTGATAACCCTAAAAAAATAATAAGAGATCAGGAGCTTGCTGTAGCATCGATACAAAATTTATTTGTACATCCTAGATTAGTAGTAGGTGTGAAATCATACACAAATTCTGACAATGGTCCATTTATCGTCCACGTAACTCGAACTGAGCCAGACCCTGTCGTTGGAACTACCATACGTCCAATTAAGTTTGGTCAGTTCCTTTTTCGAAATAAAATTAAGAACATCTGCACAGATGGCATCAAGAAAGTTGGTAGAAATAAAATCTCAATCGAATTTAAAACGGCGGTTGACGCCAATAACTTTTTAGACAGTAAAATTCTGGAGCTTGCTAAATTTGTTGCTGTTGTTCCTACATACAATATTACAAAGATGGGTATAGTCCGTTATGTTCCAGTCGATCTTTCCATGGATGAATTTGTTGAGTCTGTTGTACTCCCTAATGGTTGTGGTCCTATTCTCAAGGCCCGCAGACTTAATAGAAAGACCAGCACTGATGGTAAAGTAACTTGGATCCCTACCCAGACAGTAGTTCTGACATTCCAAGGCCAGTTGCTTCCAAACAAAATTTTTAGTTTTCATACATCCCTTCCTGTAGAGCTTTATCAGTTTCCTACTATTCAATGTCACAACTGCTGTAGATTTGGACATGTGAAGGGTCAATGCAGGTCTGGGCCTAGATGTTATCGCTGTGCTCAACCACATGCGGGAGACTCCTGTGGTATAATTGAGGCGGAAGCTTCTTGCTTGCACTGTTCGGGTCAGCACTTTGCAAATAGCAGGGATTGCCCTGAGCAAGGCAGGCAGAGTTCCATTAAACTTCTTATGTCAAAAGACAGTATATCATACCAGGAAGCATCACGATCATATCCAAAATCAGTGAAACCATTCGCAGAAGTTACACAAAGCTCTGCAATTATTAATAATCACCCTTCATACTCACAATCATTATCCAGTAATCAACCATCGAGTTCCTCTTATAGGAAAACTGTATACACCGCTCCCCGTACTCATGCTCCTCTGGGTAAATCCTTTGATAAGTCCTCTCATCAGGCTATTGTCAGTAACCCAGCTTCAACCATTCCAAATGGTTGCGCGTTATCATCCATTTCCGACTCTTCCAATTCTTCACCGGTTCTCCAGGATGATAATATCCTGGAAATTCTTTTTAACATGTTATTTAATTTACTA
This sequence comes from Leucoma salicis, assembly GCA_948253155.1. Lineage (NCBI taxonomy): Eukaryota > Metazoa > Arthropoda > Insecta > Lepidoptera > Erebidae > Leucoma > Leucoma salicis. The sequence goes on from OX411820.1 coordinate 23,982,258, forward strand.
GCTAAATCAAATACAAACATACCGTCCCACGTTGCCCAAAAACTTACACAAATTATTTCTTTAAAAAATCATGGATCAGGTACCTATCCTTCAGTGGAACGCGAAAAGCCTACGTCATAAAAAGCATGAGATTGTACATTTAATAAATCAATTCCAGCCATCTGTCATTGCCATCTCGGAGACATGGCTAGTGCCTGGTTCTCGTTTCTGCGTACCGGGTTACTCATGTCTTAGGGATGATAGGGCAGATGGATATGCTGGATGTGCCTTGCTTGTGAGGCGTTCATTTTCATTTTCACAAATTCATCTTCCACCTGTCTCTCCTGACATTAATGTCATTGCTGTAAGTATGTTTAATATATCCTTTATATCATTGTACATTTCCCATCCACATTCATCTTTAGTATCAGATATTTTGTACATCATTTCATCAGTTCCGCCTCCTATTATATTAATGGGGGATTTTAATGCTCATCACTCCTCATGGGGCTCGAGTCGTGATGACTCCTTTGGCCTCTCCCTTTTAGAAATTTTTGATGAAGCAAATTTATGTGTTGTAAACAACGGATCCCCAACACGTAGGGTCCTTCCTTCACAGGACCCTAGAAGTGCAGTTGACCTTTCCATTTGTTCTCCTTCGCTGGCTTCTATTTTGTCCTGGTGTCTCTTGGATCACACATATGGAAGTGACCACTTTCCTATTTATATGACTATCTCTAATAGGATTATCCCACCAGTAAACTTTTGTCCTTCTTTTAAATACAGATTAAACAATGCAAATTGGAAGTTATATGCTACATCTTTAGAAAACAAATTAAGAAACCTTCCTTTTTCGGATATACAAAATTTTTCCGTGTTATATTCTAAATTTGTAGAGTGTATTATCTCGGTTGCTGATGAGGTTTTCCCATTAAAAAAATCATCTAAATCCAAAATTTCTAACCCCTGGTGGGATGCAGAGTGCTCAAAAGCAGTTAAAGATAGAAAAGAGGCAGAAAAGCGATACAATGCCAATATGACAGTCAATAATTTTATTATTTATAAGAAAACAGCCGCACAAACCACAAAACTTTTGAAAAAGAAAAAGAGGTTGGGTTGGGTTCAGTTTTGTGAGCAAATGTCTCCGGGGACCCCATCTGCAATAGTTTGGCAACAATTAAAACGATTTAGAGGATCCTACAATAGAAACAACATATCTAGTAATGATACTTCCTCCTGGCTTGAGGCATTTATTGACAAAATGTCTCCCTCATATGTCCCTAATAAAGATTTGTTCCCTTCTAATCCAAATTTTCTGTCTTCCTCTGATTCATTTGACTCTCCTTTCACATTCAATGAGCTTAATTTCGCACTTGAGGGCTTAATAGATTCCTCTCCTGGTGCAGATGGAATTCCATACTCTTTCTTAAAAAATGCCACAGAAACAAGTAAAAAAGCATATCTCAATCTAATTAACAACTTTTTTGAATCTGGATCAATTCCCCAAGCCATGAAACATCAAGTAGTTATTCCACTTCTTAAACCTGGAAAAATTGCATCTGATTCAAATAGCTACAGACCAATAGCCCTTTCTTCCGTTTTAGCCAAAATTGCAGAACATATGGTGAAACACCGCCTTGAATGGTTTGTTGAAAACAAAAATTTACTAGCAAATTCTCAGTTTGGATTTAGAAAAGCTATGAGCACAGCAGATAGTCTTAGCATATTAACTACTGATATACGCATTTCCTATGCAAAAAAGGAATATCTAGTAGGAGTTTTTCTAGATATTCAATCCGCATACGACAATGTATTACTTGCAGTACTTAAAAATAAATTAATTCGTCTCAAAATTCCTATAAAGTTAATCTATTTTATATGCAATTTATTTATGGAAAGAACCATATCCATAAAACATCAAAATTCATTCTCCTCCCCTAGAACTATCTGGAAGGGTTTGCCACAAGGGTCTGTTTTAAGCCCTCTTTTATACAGTTTATACACCAGTGATTTAGAGCTTACAGTTCAATCTTTTTGTGAAATTCTACAATATGCTGATGATATTGCTCTATATGTATCTGTTAAACACCTAGATGAAGCATCAAGTCGCTTAAATTCAGCCCTTAACTACTTAACCGATTGGCTCCAGGATCATGGGTTATCACTCTCAGCTTCAAAAAGCAATTTAGTAATATTTACAAAAAAAAAAGTAATTCCCACTGTTTCAATTAGTGTTAATGGGGAGGTAATTCCCCAAGACAGCAAAGTAAAATTTTTAGGTGTATGGTTAGATTCCAGATTATCAGGTATAGCTCACGTTGAATATCTGGTTCGGAAATGTGAGAAAAATATCAACATTCTTCGCTCTCTTTCTGGAGTCTGGTGGGGTGCTCACCCGTTTACTCAAAAGATCTTATATCAAGCAATAATCCGTAGTCATATGGATTATTGCTCCTATTTTTTAGACCCGTGTAACAAATCTGCAATTACAAAATTAGACAAAATTCAATCCAAGTGCTTACGTATTATACTAGGTGCTATGAAATCATCACCAATAAACGCAATGCAAGTTGAGTGTGTTGAACCTCCTCTCTCATTGCGTAGACAATATCTTTCTAATATTTTTTTTTTTAAAATAGCCCAGAATAGCAACCATCCTCTTCTTCCCAAATTAAGCCAGCTGTTCTCACTTTATAATTCCCTTTATCACCAGCTGCCTGATCATCTCCCTTGCATTCTCCATTCATATCGTTTATTTACCCAACTCCCTAACCCTTTATTTCAGAAACCTACACTGCCATTATACTATACAGACTACAATGTGTTAGTTTTCCAACCAAAGATAATGCTCGACTTTGATATTGATAAGAGCACTATTGAAGCCAATAATATTTTTAAGAACAAAATTTATAGTGATTATAAAAACTGGTATACATTGTTTACAGATGCTTCCAAACTGTCTAATTGTTCTGTAGGTGCGGCCGTGTGGATTCCCTGTACCAAAATCTCCTTAATGTTCAAATGTCCCTCTAGCTATTCAGTATTCACTGGAGAGTCAGTAGCCATCTTAGAAGCAATTTTATTTGTAAAATCACACAATTTAAATAATTCAATCATATTTTCGGACTCTAAAAGTTGCCTTCAATCTATTTTGTCTAACCCCTTTCGAACAAAAATCAGATCTCCTATTATATTTAGAATAAGAGATGAACTTTATCAATGTAATAGACTTGGTATTAATATTGTGTTGGCTTGGATACCTGGTCACACTGGTATCACAGGCAATGAATCTGCTGATTTATGCGCTAAATCTGCCACTCATATGGGGTCCCTTGAACATTTTCAAATTTACTCTCAAGACATTCGCTCAAGTTTGAAATTGGTTTTATTTCAAGATTGGAATAAAGTATGGATGGTCTCTAAGACCTTAAAAGGTAAATTTTACGGCGATATTCAACCTGAGATTCCCCATAAACCCTGGTTTTCAAAATTCAAAAATATGGATAAAACCGCCGTTTCTACTTTATGTCGACTGAGATTGAACCACTCTTGTACACCTGTATTTTTGGCCAAACTCAGGATTAGGGATAGTTCCATTTGCGAATGTGGACTGGCCGAAGGTAATGTGGACCATTTATTTTTCTGCTGCCCCAAACTAATTTTCTCTTTATATGACGTTTTACCACCCGAAATTCCTCGTCCTGTATCATTTAAATCGTTACTCACCCTTGTATTCACTCCATTCCTTCATACTATTTACAAATTCATAAAAGTAAATAAGATTCGATTGTAAATATTATATTTTATATAGCTCAGAGTAATTATTATTATTATTTTTTATTTTTTTATTGAGAACAACTAGTTCTCAATTTAGAGTAAAAGTAATTTAAGCACTATTTGTGTATATATTTTGTAGATGCTTAATATCATATTGTTTGTTTCAGTGTTGGTCTACTCATTACAGTAGTTAGATTCATAATCACCGGCCCTTTTACCTTTATCTACCGAACAATCTCCTTCGTTTGACGGTCTATTCGTATTTTACACGAGACATTGGCAAAGTTGTGTCTATAAGTCTAACAACGCCATTAATCAAGAATTGAATTGAATTGAATTGAATTGTGAAAATACATCAATACTGTCATTTTCTTTGTTGTACTTTTATTTATTAAATTGATAATAACGATATTTTATTAGTTTTATACATATTTTGTAAATTTGACATTACGCCCCATTTGGTGTGCACTGGGAACAGTAGGCACCTTGGATATTTTATTTGAGAGTTTTGAGGATTACCTACTTTATATTTTAATTGTGGATTTTCCAGGTTAAATGTTAACACGTTGGCCGGAACCCCTCCGTGGGATCTGAAGGTGGAGGTGCTCGCCGAGGTGTATCGGCGGGCGTCGCAAGAGCAGGAGGGGGTGGTCCCCCACCCAGGGTGGTGGCCTGCCATGGCGACACCCGCAGGGCTGCCATATCCAGCTGGAGGGCGCGGCTGGAGGCGCCCTGGGCCGGTCTTCAGACCGTAGGGGCACTCCAGCCGGTGCTGGAAGAGTGGGCAGAGCGACGCGGAGTCCTTACCTTCCGACTGGTGCGGGTGCTGTCGGGGCATGGTTGCTTCGGCAGATATCTGTACATAGTTGCAAGGAGGGAAGCGACTCTGAGCTGTCACCATTGCGGCTGCGCACACACACACACGCTCGAGTCGTGCCCGGCTTGGGCCGAGCAGCGTTGTGAACTCGTCGCGGCAACAGGGGGGGACCTCTCGCTGCCGAGCGTCGTCAGCGTGATGCTTGGCAGCAACAGGAATTGGGCTGCGGTCGCTGCCTTCTACGAGGAGGTTATCTCGTGGAAGGAAGTGGCGGAGAGGGCCAGGGAGCAGGATTCTTCCGCTGACCCAAACCGCAGCTAGCGACTGGGGTGGCGCAGGCGTGAGTACTTGCACCTCATGCCGCCCTAGCTGAGGTTGCGAGTGGATGGACCAGGGAACGTCCGCCACCCGCAAGACCTCCCGCGAAGGTGCGATGCTCCGTGTGCGGATGCGTCACTCAGTAGAGGGTACCCGAAAGGGTAAGCCGCCGGCGGATCATCGAAGGAATGTAACATGGTTCCAGAGCCCGCCAATAAAGGCGAAGAGACGGCACACGGCGGGTTTCTTTAGTGGGTGAAGGCCCCACACTACCCTGTTCGTTGCCCCGAACGATGGGGTATGCGAATAGGATCCCTCAGTCGGCTCTTACGACTCCCATTACTATGCACGCCCTACGTAAGATGCGGTCCTGAATATTTATATTAAATAAATAAATATATTTTTGTCAGTGTTAGAACCCTGTTTTTTAAGATAAGAAAAATATTAATATATTTTGTCATCTAACCCTTTGGGATAATATATAAAATAATACACCCACTCGTATCCGCTTGGCCGCAAAGAGTATTATATTTATAATCACTACGTTTATATAGGGAGGGTAGTAGTTTTACCATTGAGCTCTAAGTTTTACTTGGCCGCGTCGACCATAGAGTCCATAGATACTAGACGCTGAATTGTCTACTAGGCGCTGGATTGTCTTTGAAATGCGTCGGCGAAGAAATTCGCCTCACCTGGGCGCGCCTCTAATGGACGCAGTTTCATAGTAAATGTATAGCAAGCGAATTTCTGCGATTCGGTTCGGCGCGCCTGATGGACGCGGGCCTCTATCCTTTATCTAAGCCTCCATAGGACTGTTACCAAAAAGCGGTCCTAGTGAGATAGTAGGTACGAGGTCAATTTATCTCACTCTATTCGGGTGACCATATATTTGAAAACAAATAGAAATTTTCATTTTTTTAATTTTTGGTAACTTTAGTTAAATTAATTTTTGTTGGTTTTGCTCTTACGCTTCATGTAGTGAATCGATTTGATAAAATTTTATATAGTTCCTAGGGAAGCTAAACCTTAAAAAATACTAATATTTAAGCATGACTAGAACATAGGCCTCCCTTACATTCAAAGATCATCAGACGTATTTCTTAGCCTAAAAAAAAACCTACCAACTGAACTATAGTTAGAATAGAGATAAAATAATAAAAATATTACATTTGAGGAAGTTTAATTTATTGTAACTGACAGTTGTTTTCTTCGTGAACTGATTAGCCCTTGTGAGTTTTAAAACCTTAAGGCTTAGATTTACATGAACTGGAAAAGGAAATTTATTGTCACCCTAATTGTTCTATAGTAAGGCTCAACGCGCACTGTGAAATCTAGCCGCGCAATTTTTAAAAAAATGAAATGTAAATAAAATATCACGAATTAAAGAATCTTTTTTAATGTAAAACATTTACATTATAACGTTTACATTACATAAAAAAGAAATCAAAAATAAAAGCACAACCGAAATGAAGAATCATATGAAATTTTTTTTGTAAAGTTATTGCCTGATTCCTATCTTAACTTGCGCATATACAATCAACACAATGTATTTCGTGAAGAATTGACACGTTCACCTCATATCTGAGCATACAACCTCGTGTATATTGGATATAATGTACGAAGCACAAATGAGCCATCAGATGGTATCATGATACATTGTCACACATCTCAAATGAGGTAGAACACCTCAATTCGTATATTGAGTAACTCATACAAACCCCTCAATATATATTTTTCCTGCCCTTCGCTATCTCAATAGTGAGACGCAACAGAACGCGATTGAGCGACCAACCAACGCGGTTTTACATTTTCATTCCACAAAACATTACCGCGAAACACAGATTAATTTTGAAATTATTCTCGCACTATTTTGTTTTCGCAAGTGCGTGCAGCTTCATACAATTTCCATTAATGTCACAGAATTTTGTGGATAAATCGCGTCAATAAAATTTGCAGTGTGCTAACCCTAAGAATTCGTGTGTCAAAGGAAAGGGACACCGTCACTCCGTACTAACGGTCTCACCTGGCTCGCTGATCTTTTCATTTGAAATATAAGCATTCCCTATTGAGCATAAAGTGTATTTTTGTATACACAGAAATACAAAGCGCACAGTCCTGTTGTATGATAGGTCCATGGTCTAAGCTTAAAGCTAAAAGAGTTTTGGCGGGAACACGAAGATCTTGTCGTCGCTCTGCATTATTTTACTAAACTTGTTTTATTTAAAGTATTAATGTGTAAAAGTGGTGGCCTTTTGCTTATTAACTATTTGTGTATGTGCATAAGTGCTGGCAAGTAATGTAGTAATGCGGCATAACGCGTTTTTTACTGTTGTTTCCAAAACTCCATAGAAGCTTCAGTAAAGTCGCCATCGTTTTACTGTAGCTTGACTTTGACTTGACTGACTTTATAATCACTGACTTCAACTACGACTTGTTTGATGAATTAATCTTACCTGTGTTTAGGCTGATGGTTCTGCCAATGGCTTAAAACAAATATAAAAAAAAATATATTTAAGCTAAAAATAAAGAGAAATTAGGTTATTTAATTTGAAACTTGATCAAAGAGTAAAATAACTTAATCCTCTACCTGTTCTTTTCATGGGAATAAAATAAAATCAAGGTTATACAAGTATGAAAAGACAATTGTTCCTATAAACTTTACTCATTGTTTATATAGTTTATTAAATGCCATGAATATGTAAGTGCAAATGTTTTATATATATCCGATTCGCCGGTACTTATGTATTTTATAATTTTTGTACATATTATGTTTACAGGTCATTCAGCCCCAACTCTAGTATAGTTCGGGAGACGATAGATCTAAACTATGCCAATATGAAGCGAGCGCGCTCAATCAAATGGATTGTTGTAAATAGTGTTTTATTTTTGCTGTTCGCGTATGATTTGTGAGTACCTTTCTCTCATTTTATAAAGAACTTTTCTTGTAGCTGAAGTATTTCCATAAGGTGTTTTGGCTAATGCTACAATTTGAAGACTTTAATAGACTTTCAGATAAATAGTGACGAAAAAAATAAACACCTTTTACAGTTTGCTGTCAATGGTAAGGGGCATATTAGCCACAAGCAACATACAACATATTTAGATCTATTTTGCACGCCTCATAAGCGAAGCGTTGAGGTGGGTACTGCTCTCGTTTTACTAAGAACAACTGGTTTTTCAAACTTAAAACGTCTCTATTTATCATATATTGCAATTTAAATAATATCTACACACACATATAATGAACAAACACTATTTTTAACACTCATGATATTTTTTATGGCATTTTTGTTATTCAAACTACCTAGTCAGAAAACTGTTTGAAAAAATTCTGTCTTGGACGTCCGTTTGTTGTAGGTAATGTATGTTAACACAATAACAACCAAAATACTTGTCTTTTTTTTTTTCGTTTGCTAATTATTATGATTACGAATAGGTCCCTATCACTTTTCACTGATTCAATGTGGTTTAATTGTTATTAAATAAACAAAAAAATTGTGTCCAAGTTATTAATTTCCATATCGCTATCATTAGGTTTGAATACCAAGGCAAGGTGTTTGGCAAGTGCAACAGCTTTTTCCTGTGGCGTTTTTGCCCATTTGTTTGGGTTTCAGTACTGCTTTGTACAGTAGAATCTTGTTGTCTTGTGAGAGTTGTAATATGTTGGAAAAGCTCACAAAATTATGATGCAAAATGTGAGAGTGAGAGAGACAGTACATATTTCCAAAAAGTATGCTCAGCAATTTTCTACAAACTCAAACACAAGTTCAACACGGATTTCACCTTAGCATGAGACATTCTCAGGACTGTTGTTTTAAATCAAATCGGTCTATGCGTTGCCTGCCTTCCCCCACAGTGAAGCGGCGGACCAGGGGGTGTCGCGTGTATGGTATGTCAGTAACATAGTAGTCGCCGCCGCGCAGGTGGCGCGCGTGCGCGGGCCCGTGGGCGCTGCAGTGGGGCGAGGCGTGCGCGTGCGCCGTGCTGGGCGCCGACGTGCTGCTGCGCGCCGCGCGCCTGCCGCCCGCCCCCCGCCTGCCGCCCGCCCCCCGGCTGCCGCCCGCCCAGCGCGCGCCCCGCCCGCCCTCCGCCGCGCCGCCCCGCGCCCCGCCCGCCCCGCTGGCGTCGCCCCGCGCCTGGCGCACGCCGCCCGCCTCGCCGCCGCCGTCGCCGCCCTCGCCCGTGTCGCCGCGCCCGCCCGTCGACCGCTTCATCGCGGACCACCGCGACCTCGACCAATTTCTCAGGTATATAATTTTTAACAGGTTTCCTTTTATTACCGATGATAATTCGGGCGATTCAATTTTTCAGCTTCTCTTTTCTCTAATACTGTCGATAACGAGGGATTGTTATGAGTAGCTTCTAAAATTAGACGTCTGATTATAATTTCCGTGATAATTTGTTATGACTGTTAACTTTTGATGCTGACGAATCTGTGGGCCTTTAATATTCGTAGAGCGTCCTGGAATTATAATTTTTCCGTTAAAACTTCTATTTGAATGTAAACAGGTACAGCTCTCATGAAAACTTAAAAGTTTATTGATTGCTTTCACAGCCTCTCGTCCATCTTGATGCTGGTACCTATTTCCTTTTCTCAGTATCTAATTGTTGTGGATCCAAGGGTGATTGTTGTGCTACATTGAATATTATTAAAATAATTCACTACGACTTTTTCGTCCTTGAGTATCTAGTGTTTTGTTTGTTCTGACCAGTTGAGGATTGTTGGTTAGCAATCCTAGCTGCTTCCATTTCGCTTGGAATGGAAAAAAAATGGTGTTCTTGAATAATAAAAAACCTTTGAGCTGATAATAGTACTTCAATCTTCCATTGTATAAAAGGTTCGTGCGAAATATGGATGAGTGCGTACGTAGATAGACGATTATTGAACTAGACAAACTAAAAAGTTTGAAGGATCATATTAAGTATGTTGGGCTGTTTTGAAATATGGTTGTTAAAATGTTTCATGTTAAATGTGTGGTCACAGAATAAATACTAGTCCTACGGAAAGAAATATCACTTCCATTAAAACTTGTCCAAAATCTCTCTATAATAGCCTACAAAATCTTAATAATAATACCAATTGTTCGTAGCGAGAAGAAATGTACCTTATGTCGACAGAAATACAGTTGAGATTGTTTTGCCCGCCGCGTGATCCTCGAGCAACCGCGTCATTCAAGGAATGCGCTAGGGTTGCACTTATGATGATTTTACTTACTTATCATCACGCTATCTCCCTTGCGGGGTAGGCAGAGAGAACAGAGTGACAAAAGGCTCTATTCTTGCATACATCTCTCGCTTCCTCAACGTTCATAATTCTCTTCATACTCTCTCCGATTTCGGAGACTCCTGACTCCACCGACAGCAACAACGCTGTCGTTTATAACTTATAAGTTAAAAAAATATTTTTCTAGTAGATACTATTTGATTACTTTTTATATCATTTTAAAAGTTATTTTCAAGTCGGATTATTTTTTTATAAATTGTTTTTTTTTGTTGATCATATACTTTTAGAGTTTTAGTTCTGAATTTTCGGTTATTAAATTTTATCGTTGAAATACCCTAAATCGCGTAAATAATTTTATTTTAATCAATACTACAAGCGCGAGCGCTTAGGCGCGCGTGTGACAGTCTTCTGTCGGTTGTACGGTGGTCGGTACGCGAAGCAGTAGCGGTAGGCATTTAACTCGGGGCTTTGAGCGAGTGGCGTACATACGCCTGGTGTGGTGTTTAAAGGTTAATTTTGAAATAATTAACTTTGATTCATTTGGGTAACATTGACAGTGTGCCTATGAGAATGTTTTAATGTTTTTCCCTATGAAATCAATATTTTTTGTTAATGCTTGCTTTAGATTTTATTTTTTAAACTAACTCTGTATACACACCTTACAATAAAAGCGAAGTTGTCAACCAGAGTTAATGTCAAAACTTATTCCGAAATTAGCGCGCGAATTGAGTGTGTGAAACAGTGAATAACTTTTTTGATATTTTGTGATTGTATGGCACTTCCTACACTTACTATATAGATGACAATTTACTCTATATGTAGTAGGGCGAATAGATACTTCAAGCCAAAGTGTTTACATATTTTTTGTTTGTTTTAATTATTTTAGTCTGTCTTCATTTTAATATTCTTAACGGTTTGTTCATTATAGGATTTAAACGAGGTTTTGATGCGAATAAAAAAATATATACTTGTAACTGCTAAATAGATGGACCTTTTTAAAAAAATATATATGATACTACTACAAATTTATGTTCGTATCGCCACAGCCATATCCCTAATTAGAGAATACTATAAACCAATGTTACCCAAAGTAATTTAATAATCAAATATTACCTCATTTATGTGACGGATTTTGATGTGTGTCAAAGTTACACTTTTGTGGGTGGTAACTTTGACATACTACAAAAATAGATTTTTCTCTATAATTAATGGATATTATAGTATTTCCCTGTTGTCTATGGATAAAAAATGTTCTGAGAACAGTAACAAAGTATAATGTTGTCATTTAAATGTTAAAACATTTAAAATATTGTGACAAAAATATCGCTGTAATCTGTCAAAGTTACCCAGAATGACTGTATTATATTTGTCAGTTTCAGTGGTGCTGATGATTGAGTTACTTTTTTTATTTATACGAGTACACGTGTCGTGTGCAGACAGTACGGCGCCAGCTGGCAGGCCGACGCCGCGGCGGCCGAGGCGGTGGACAGCGGCGTCCGCGTGCCGCCGCCACACTACCAGCTCGCCGCGCTCGACACCGGTGAGCACGCGGCACTGCGACACATTATTTGTTCTATTGTATCACGCACGGCTCAGACGACCGTAGGGTTCGGTTAATATTATTTTCTCAAACAATTTACTGTCTCTCCGTCAGATACATTAAGTTAATATTTCCTAGAGGGTAAAGGTCTACAATTGAAATCCGGTTAAAAGTAATAGTCTTGTCAATGAGTGCTTTTTGGACCAACTTTTTCAGCAGTCTCCGAAAATTATGATTGAGGTGTCATTCGATTCGGAATGGCATCTAGATAATTTTTGAAAAAAAATGAAGTTCTGCTTGCAAAAATTGTAAAATGCTACTACTTATCATCACGCCATTTCCCTTGCGGGGTAGGCAGGGAGAACAGAGTGCCAAGAGGCTTTATTCTTGCATACATCTTTTGCTTCCTCAACATTCATAACTCTCTTCATACACGTTCACTGGTTTCGGAGACTCCTGACTCCACCTCATGACTGATTTGGTCTAGGTAGGTGAGTCGGTCTCCCCTTGTATCTACATCCTTCCACTTTCGCATTGTATATCTTCTTAACCAATCGTTCGTCCAACATTTTTTCTACATGTCCGAACCATCGGAGAATTCCTTTTCGCATCTTTACACCAATACTCTCTTTCATACCTATTCGCTGTCTTATGTCGTTGTTACGAATGCAGTCAGTCAGCCTCACTCCACAGATTCTCCGCAGAGACCGTATTTCGACCGCACTGATTTTACTCTCATGCTCCTTTTTGCATACCCAACTTTCGTTTCCATATAATAATGTTGGGACAAGCACTGCGTTGTGTATTGCGACACGTATCTTCTGGTTGAGGTGGTGGCTGCCGAGAAGTTGTCCCAATGTTCCATCCACTTTATTTCTCGTATTTACTCTTCTCTCTATATCAGTCCTGTACCTTCCATCCCGATTGAATCCATATCCAAGATATACAAATTCATCCATTTGATTTAGCATACTATTTCGTATTGCTACTCTAACATCTGTTCTGGCTTTTTCTTTTTCAAAAACTATTATTTTGGTTTTGTGTACATTTACACATAAAAAAATTTATGACAATTTTTTTCTGTTTGAATTTGGTATGCTTAGATCATTTTTATTGTTAAAGTGTCCTAAGTATGCGTGGTTTGCCCAAGCCAGAGTACCCGTTTTCGGTCGTATTTTCATTCCTCTGGGAAAATTTTAAATATTGATCCTACAGTTCCGGGAATCGAGACTGTTTTATGAAATTTCTGCTCTCTTTGAACTTTTTTCAAATTGGAATTGTTTTATATTAGTTTTTGAGATATATGTAAAAAAGCGAGCGCCCGCAGAGGGCGCGGCCGACGCGGGCGCGGGCGGCGCGGGCGGCGCGGGGCGGCGGCGCGTGGCGCTGGCGGGCCCGCGCGCGGCGCAGTGGGCGCTGCGCCTGCGCGTGTGGCTGCACGCCAGCGTGCTGGCCCCGCTGGCGCGGCAGCTGGCGCGCGCCGAGGCGGCGCTGGCGCAGCCGCTGCACGCCGCGCCGCCCGCGCGCCTGCGCGCGCTGCCCGCCGCCGCCGCGCTGCTGCCCTACCTGGAGCCCTTCGCCGACCGGCGCTACGTGCTGCGCCGCGTGCGCGAGCTGGCGCGCGGCGGCTGCCTCGGCGCCTACCGCTGGGCGGCGGGCGGCGCCGACTGGGACGAGTCGCGCCCGCCCGACGCCGAGCTGCTGCTGCACCTGCTGGCCGTGTACCTGGACGGGCAGCTGGCGGACGCGGCCGACGCGCGGCCCTTCAGCGGCTCGCACGTGGCCAGCGCGCCCGCGCTGCCGGCGCGCACGCCCGGCGTGCTGCGCGTGTGCGCGCGCCCGCCGCACTACGCGCTGGCGCGCGCGCACGACGTGCTGGAGCCGGCGCGCGGCCGCCACAACCTGCTGCACGTGCTGCTGCTGCTGCTGGCCAGCGCCGCCCAGCGGCAGCCGCCCGCCCTGCGCGACGTGCCGCTCGGGCCCGCCGGCCTCAACGTGCTCTGGGTCATCGGCCGCTAGCCGGCCGACCCCGACGAGCGGCGTCACCCCACCGGTCACAATAAAACGTTGCTACTATACTCTACTGTTTTATTTACCTCGACGATATAATCCACTCGTACCGTCCCATGTACCAACCGATATTATAACGCATCGAGTGATGATAGTCTCTATCACTCTTTTACCTCACACTTCTACCACGAAATAAAGCGTCCCTGACCCTTTGCCGCCTCCTGTGATATTTCTTTCTCACAAAATATTGCAATCGCAGTGCACCTACTAGAATACCTACAATGTCCCTGTGGTGACAAACTAAGAATAAAAGTGTGTATTCTTACCCTCGGGTGTCGTATGAGGCGACTAAGGGAAGTAAACATAATAATGTTTATTTCACCAATAAGTTCCTTTCTTAAATCTAGGCTAGTAAATACATGATTCAATAGAAATGGTAGCATCTATTGTCGAACTAGGAAAGTAAATCAAGCAATTATCATCCATTGCATGACTACTGGTAGGGCTGGATACCAAGTGGACTCCCACTCACTTAATATCGGGCCCGAACGGGTTGGTACCACCATCTCCCGTGTGACCGACCATGAAACACATTGTTACGTTTTGGCTGTAGCAGAAGATAGTCGTTTATTCTTGCATTTCATATCTGTGAAATAAAATGGTGAGCAGCTTGACAATACTCTGCATAGTTGAGTCCATAAGCGATGGTTACTATTTATCATCAGATGGGCCGTGACTCGTCTGCACTGCCACAAGCAAAAAAAAAAACCATATCTGTGCAATTCACGCCGCAGAAGAGAATCTTACTTATTTATTTATATACCTCCACTTACAGCTATTATTAAGTACATGTTAATACCTAATACAATAAATAGTATCATTCATATTAAGTACAAATACTAACATAAAAAAATGGTTAAAAAACTAATTATTATTAATTAATTTATACTTCTGAAAAGTGGTCTGCGGGAGATTGAGATGGATATAGAGCAGCAGGAGTATTAGGATAAATGTGAGGTTTATTATTTTGTACCAAGCCATGACCTCTCCTTAATTAAATTTAATAGAGGGTAAAGCGCCTACTACACGGTTGTGAACCAATGTTCCAACAGTGGTGACCTTGGTCACGGTAATATTATCTATACAGTATTGACTCAGCCGTGACGTGAAAAAAATTACATTTGTTGTGAATGAAATAGGAAGTGTTCAATACTACTTAACTTTACTATCTAGAAAGAAATTCAAGTAGGTAGATAAAATTAAAATACTGGAGGCGGGCTGCCCTATTGCGTGTTTACGTACCACGCGTCTGTAGGTAATTATTTCAAGGACACGGCCGAGTCACAATACTGTATAGATAATATTACCGTGACCAAGGTCACCTCTGTTGGAACATTAGTTCACTACCGTAACAGGCGCTTTAAAATTCATTTTAATTTTGTTTTCTGTAACGTTACAATGAAGCCCAAAGGAATTCATGGGACAACTTTGGTAAAAGATCCCGTAAACCTCACCATAGCAACATATATGACAAAAGTATATGATTCACTTCGGGGTTAGGTGAGAAAAATACTTTATTTAAATTAGTCATAACTGGCATGGGAATACCAAGTGAACATAGCAAAACAGAGATATTAGTTTATTATTGAATGCATATCACTTTTTCAAACTTAATATTATGTTCACCATGGTCATATGGTTTAAGTATTGATCAAACCAGAGACTGAGGTTTTTAAATCAACTACTAAGAAATACTCTTTGTGACAAAAAAAATTATTTCGAAGTTAAAATAAAATAATAGACTGGTGGTTCCGACTAAGAATATAAATGTATTCTTAGTCAGAAAATAATTTACCAACCCATCCACCCCTCAATTTATGTTGAGCTATGAATTGTACTCGTAAGCAATCTTTAGTAGAAAGGTAGGTATAATGCTTTTCCTAATCCTTTTCAGAGTGTTTTTACTACTCATACTCGTATCTGATAAAACTTTGCTAAAGTTGTCATAATAAATCGTTTGTAGAATAAAGTTGTGTGCAGTGAGTGCTGGAGTGTCAGTTGGGAAAACTAAGCTTCAGTATTTCACTTTCATGATTGGCCTTTGTGCTTGTTAAGTTTGGAACGAGTGTTTGGCAAGTTCTTCGACATAATTCTATATGCTTAATGAAACCTTTCTGATCAATCAGATTAGAGATAAATTTAATTAAGGGAAAGAAAAGAATAAAACAATGGATATACAGGAACTTAGAAATGTTTATCGCTTACAACTAAACAACAAGAACACGTCACGGCGCGTCCAGCTGCGCCTCGTGCGCCGCGTAGTCGCGCAGCGCCGCGCCCAGCGCCGCCACGAAGCGCGCCAGCGGCGCCGGGCCGGGGGGGGGGCGCACGTGCAGCGCCAGCGCCAGGAAGGGCAGGCGGCGCAGCGCGCGCGCCGACAGTGTGGCCGCGGCAGCGTCCTGCGCCACGCGCCACAGCGCCAGGCTGGGCGCGGCGGCCGGCGTGTCGGCGAAGCGCGCGCCCTCCAGCACGCGCAGCTCGAACACGGGCTCGCGCGGGGCCAGCACGCCGCGCCGCAGCAGCTCGGCGCAGCAGCCGCGCAGGATGCAGTACGCGGCGCGCGCCGACGGCGGGCCCACGCGCCGCTTCACGTCGGCGCGGTCCACGAAGGCCACGTCGATGGCGCCCGTGACGTTGGACGTGGCCAGCACGAGCGCGTTGGGCCGGCGCCGCAGCCGGTCGAGCGCGGCCAGCAGCGCGTTGACGGCGCGCAGCGCGTCGCTGGGCTCGAGCGCGGCCAGCGCGGCGCGCCGGGCGGCCGCCAGCGACTCCACCTCGTCCAGCAGCACGCAGGCCAGCAGGCGCGGGTCGGCCGCCGCCTCGTCCAGCCGCGCGAACAGGCGCGCCACGAGCTTGCCGCTCTCCGCGAACCACTTGGAGAACAGCCCGTGAGCGTTCACCTCGATGAGCCGCGCGCGTGGAAAGCGTTCGGCGAGCCGCACGGACAGCTTCTGCGCGAGCGCGCGGCACAGGCTCGTCTTGCCGGTGCCGGGCGGCCCGTGCAGCAAGACGACGCGGTTCCACCCGACGATGTTCGGGTCGACGCCCCTGTCCGCGAACTCGAACGCGGTCTCCACGAACCGAACGGTGTCCTCTTTTAGCTTCGAATCGTAAATGAGACTCTCCCAGAGGCCGTGGAAGTCGCGACTGGGCAGAGCCCATATGTCGGCGGCGGGGAACTCCTCGCCAGTGCTCGTGTCCGTCATTGTGTCCGTTTCGACACCGAAACAATCCAGTTTGTATATATGATATATGAACACTGCGTCGGTTGTTAATACTTCAGTGTCGTGATCTATATCACAAAAACTTATGGTTTGTACATGTTCCTTTAAATCGAGATTATCTTCATAATCGTTTTCTGTTAGTGCAGCTCCAGGACACAGAGACACGAAATTAGCAAGAAAAGAATGTACCAGTTCCTTTATATATTCGTTGTTGGCACGACTTTGTGATTTTTGCACTACTTCGACATGGAGAGCAGGATTCATTTTACACTTTTGTAATGGTATTTCACATAAATACAAAGTTACAAACTAAAAATAACTTTAAATCGTGATTGCGAAACCAACTGACAAACGATTTACTTTTAAAATATTTTGAAATTAGACGTAACGTAACATGACATATTTGTTGTTATATATTGTATCTGCTGGAGCGGACTTTTCAATCACCGTGTAAGCTATGTGTTTCAATGGAATTATGGAATACCAAGAAAGTTTCATGAAGTATTTTTGCGTGACAAAAATTGTAAAATATATTGCTAGATTAGTTCAGAGATACCCAGATGGACATTTCTTATACTATTTTTCTGTATACAGACCACGAGCTTTTCACTCAGTACATTGGTGCTTATGTGTTAATAATTTTTACGAGTTTAAATAGTTCCGTTATTTACCGTTAGCGGTATTTTACATTTTTATAGCTACCACAAAATATTAACATATACGGCCCTAGATGATGCTAGTGGCAATTTTAAATGTCGCTATCATTGTACGCAGTTGCTTTTTATAAGATACAGCCACATTATATTTTGTATTAGCAATGGGACGAGTTGTACATTGTTGCACTCGATCAACTCGAACCAATAATACCAATATTATGGCTTGATGGTCAACTCGAGTTGTTATGACTGTGACTCGAGCTGACTCGGTGACAATCAGTGCTTCCAATAAGGCGAAAAAATAAATATGTTTATTAAAAACAATTACAATGTGTTTGGGATATAAAATGGTAAGTTTTCACCAAACTTACTAAAAAATAATATATTTTGTGGCAGCGAACAAAAAGAAACCAAAAAGCCAAGGATTTTTCGCCTAAATTTTGAGGTTATGTCAAAAAAAGGTAAATACAAAACTTGTAGATCTTTTTATTATCTACAATTTTTCCATTTAACTTTTTTAAATTGGACTTAGTTTTGCTGGAAATCATGATAAACCATTTTCCACCCTTAAAATCTCCCTCCCTCCTACTTCCTGACCTCAAATAGCCCCTAAATTATTTTTCCTTTAATTTTTTGTATATTTTATTACTTATCCAATGGGTCAACCTGTTATCAACCTGTTCTATTCTTTTTGATCTTATCGACCCTCACCTAAAAACTAAGATATTTTATTCAACGTAAAACAGGAAACTCTTAACAGTAGCCTTGAATAAATACAGAATACAGGGCTTTTTTGGGGCTTTTAAATTGCATTTAGGGTTATTTAGGGGTATTTCGTCATCATACCACCGAAGGAATATAACATAGTTCCAGTGGCCCGCCAATAAAGGCGGAGAGACGGGACACGGCGGGTTTCTTTAGTGGGTGAAGGCCCCACACTACCCTGTTTGTTGCCCCGAGCGACGGGGTGTGCGGTTAGGAACATTTTTTCCTGCCTAAACAAAAAAAGGGGTATTTCATCATACCCCTACATACCACTGAAGGAATGTATTATGGTTCCGGTGGCCCGCCAATAAAGGCGGAGAGACGGCACACGGCTGTATAATGGTGTATATAGGTTCTAGTTACATAGAGAGGAAAGAGTGTACGTCAGTATCGTATGAAATGATATTTATTTCTGTGTTACAAATAATACTTAAGACTAGGTAATACAATGATGCTTACTTAGCACTACGTGACAACATATTTAGCAACGTTATATTAATATGGATCGACCAAGGTAGGTCCTTACACAGGTTTCTTTGTTGGGTGAGGGCCCCACACTACCCTGTTCGTTGCCCCGAACGACGGGGTGTGCGGTTAGGATCATTCTTTTCCGCCTTAAAAAAAGGGGGTATTTCGTCATGATCTTAGGGCAACTCCATTTTGTTGCGGAGTGTGTGGTACTGATTTTTGGTGTATGAGATCCATGAGACTTCAAAAAAGTTTGAAAATCACCGTTTGTATACTCAGTCCCATTATAACTACGCAATTTCTTAATTTTCTTACCCAACTGGTTCTCCACTAAAACCTTAAATTTCTTGAATTTAGCTAATACTTCAGTTTTAGTTTATTAAAGATATAAAAACGTTTTTCTGCTATAATCATCTATAAAAACTAAAAAGTATTTATTTCCGCCATAGGATTCCACTTCCATAGGGCCCGCTAAATCCGAATGTACTAATTCAAGCAATGTTTTTACTCTCTTACCTTTATGACCATTTCTCTTAGGAAATTTCTTGACGCACTCTTTTCCTCGGCAGCAGCCTTCACAAGGGTCCGTATTCACTCCTCCAAAAAACAGACCATCTGTCATACCTTTTAGTTTAAACATCAAAGGCCCACTCAAATGACCTAACCTTCTATGCCATAAATCGAAGGCATTAGAAGCACTTGAAGTATCCTGAGGAGACGTTAATACCATTGCTGCTTCCCTATCTAAAACATATAAGCCATGTTTCAGTGGTGCTGTAAATAATACCTTACCAGCTATAGTGACATCCTTTTTCTTATAAACCTTACAACAATTATTATCAAAAATAACTACGCAACCTTTACTACACATTCTACTGACTGATAGTAAATTAGTCATCAAACCTGGTAGCATCAAAACATCTTCAAACCTTAAAGTACCATCTTTGGAATAACCTTTCAAAACACCTTTCAAATTCGATATAATTTTATCATTGTTAGCAGTAGTTACCACCTTATACTCAATGTTTCTCTTGTTTTCTAGGATATGTTTATCCGATGTCATATGAGATGTTGCTCCGGAATCTATGACCCAACGATCGTCACCAACCGAAGCTGCTGCTGTCATAACAGTTATCAGTCCAACTGTCTCTTTAGTATCATTTGATTTGCGAGTTGTGTAATCTTTGTTGTACTTAGGTTTCCTTTCCTTGCAATGCCATGTATAGTGACCTTTTTTATTACAGTGATGACATATAACTACTCTCTTAGTTTTGTCATTTTTTGACATCGGTGCAGATTCGTCTTCTTCTACTGTGTTCCTTCTCATACTTTCTTTCAATAGCGCTGCAGTAACAGATTCGGTTGAAATCTTTGTACTCGAATGCTCTAGCGTCATTACTAAGGAATTGTATGCATCAGTCAAACCAGCTAACATTATAATCCCGACGAACTCATCATCGAGACCCACTTTTATGCTTAGTAATGCCTGACTCGTGGTCTGAATGTCGTTTAAATAATCCTCCATAGTGTTGAACGCTGTTAGTTTAACGTGGAATAACTTACGCAACAGATAAAGCCGTCGCAGTAATCCACCATCAGCATATGCTCGCTTCAGCGCCATCCATGTATCTCTCGCTGTCTTGACATGCATGATCACGGGGTAGATTTTTTCGGTACACATAAGACAAATTTTGCTACGAGCTCTAGAATCTTTTCTTTGAGCTTCAGCCGTATTTGCTTTGAAATTCTCATCTATACATTTCCATAAATCCATATCAATTAAATACATCTCCATTACAAAGGCCCATGTGCCATAATTAGCCTGGCCTGTGAGTTTTTCAAAATTAGCGACAT
Organism: Leucoma salicis; assembly: GCA_948253155.1. Classification (NCBI taxonomy): domain Eukaryota; kingdom Metazoa; phylum Arthropoda; class Insecta; order Lepidoptera; family Erebidae; genus Leucoma; species Leucoma salicis. The sequence goes on from OX411820.1 coordinate 24,002,950, forward strand.
CCATATTATATTGAGATTGCATTTCTAAAATACGTACCAATCTATCTACTTTACTTTATCAAATCTTAACTGGGCATTGGGCCATAACCTGATGTAAGCTAGAGTTCAGTGGTATGGAACACAATAAAAGAATACTAGTAAAATATACATATATAATGTATAATATTTTAATTAACTTATTGACAACTTAAAAAGAATAAACTCAATAACAAGATAGTTGCTTAGATAGATTACTTCAAATAAAACCTCGTCAGTAGTATTGTTTATTATAGTTCAACAACCTCCTTTATTTCTTACACTTATTATTAAGCCTGTAAATTTGAGAAATGGGGTAGGTGCAATAGTGTGTCATTTAAAATGTCAACGTCTGTAATTAAAGTGTGCCGAAACTACAAAAATCGGAAAATGAGCACTAAAGATATCTCTTATCATCGGTTAGTAACATTATTTTATACCATAACTGACTAATTAAGTCGTATATTCCGAAAATAAATTAAACAATATATAGGCATAACTGAAATTTCTTTTGTCCTGTCATTTTTGTATCCGGCTAAATCAGGTAGTACATTTTTAGTCAACAAAGTTATAATCATAGTTATCTTTTAAAATTATTCCGGTTATCATATGTCAAACTATTGCTATCTCGACACTGACTGCATATGCTGATAACGTGTCTATAATATCCTCTGTCTACGCGTAAAGATCTTAGTTACCAGGTCATTAAATTAAAACAAAAAGTATTCTGTAATCTATGCTCGTTTGTACTACTCTACGCCAATCGCCATTTTGTCATTGTTTCTCATCCATTTCAGTTACTTTTCTTCATATTGTCGTATGTTATCAACTAGTACGACGTTAGGTGTTCTATAAAATTTGAGTAAATTTGACTACGATTCTGTTACAAATTTCGATTGTGTATTATAATTATATGGTGTAGATTAAATAGACACGATGGGACGACATTCAGCGCTGTGTCTGGTTCTGCTATTTATAGCGTTAGGAGATTCTTCAAACGCACAAAGTAAGTATTTAACAAAAATGTTTTTCGTGTATGATTTTGTGGTGACCGTGAGCTCACGCCGTCTGTATTTGACACCGATAGCTGTGAATAATGATTCAATTCAATAAGGTTCAGCATATAAATTTACTGGTGACTACCTACATAAATGATGTCACTGCACCATCGATTGACGCGACCTATTTTATGTATTAAGCATTTTAATTAGTAATTTTAACAAGCATAGACTCCAGGTCCGAGGCTATGGGCGCGGTATTAAAGTATTTTATGTTTAGCTGATTATGTATTTAGCCCAAGGACAATAGTTGTAACTAAAGATTTTGTCGAAATTGCTCGTAATAGGCATTTCATTAGAAGTCATGTCTACAGTAGATTTGCTAGATAGGATGAGATTGTGTGTGTTCCATCCGCCCTGATGTTGCATTCTGCTAAGGGTAGCTCAATTGTGAGTTGCTTCGATAAAATAATTTTCCTCATTCTAAACTAAATCCTTGGTTTTACATGTACAAGTTGAAAACTATATTCATATTGTTGGCTATTGTTATACAACTAGCAATATATCCAATTGCCATACTCTATAATTGTGTTCAATACACACATTTAATAAATAATGTAGGTATTATAATTGTCTTATACTCGCCACATTGTTGTGTTATCAGTTATTATATATTTAGACGAACACAAAATCTTACTGTTATATGAATCATAAACTCATTGTTCTTTATTTATTTTGTATTTAAGTTTCACCATTGAGATTATATAACTAGCAGAGTTATCATCATGACTGTTTTTATATATTATAAAGTTATTACTATATCAGGAAGTAAAACAAATAGGAAATGTAGATAATGAATGTCTGGTCACAGCTGTGGTGGTACTTATGTATGGGCTGCGTAAAGCCAGAAGCTATTACAATTTTAGTCCGGGTGTGATCTCTGATATGCAAAGTATTTTTTTGTAAAAGTTGAAATAGAGATGTGCTACTGATTGCTAAGCCAGCATAGACATCATTCGCTAAATCTAGTGATATAAAATCCACAAAGTCTATCGGAAACATATTTTATTAGGTTTTTGTTATAATTATTACCAGAGACTATACTATACTACCAGGCACTAAGAGGCTCATACTCACTAGCTGCTCTAATGAACAAAAAGCTCATTGTTTACAGAACAAACAATAAAAGTAATTTTCTATGCCCAAGTCAATAGTCTGTTACTAAATTTCAAATGTGCTCAAAAGAGCTCATCTATAGAAATATATGACTTCTCTGATAATGACCAAACACTAAACAGTGGCACTTAACTTCATATGTTCAGACAATTATTAATACTCAAAAACATTCAATTGGGTTGACCTTTCAGCACAACAGTTTATAATAACCTTTATTAATTAAGTGTAACACACTGCATCCAGTGCAGATTAATATTGTAAATGTGTATGAGACCTTGACAAAGCTATAAGTACCCAGGCAAATCAAAAAGTTCTTGGAATCAATATAAAAAAATGTTAAATATTTAACAAAAATATTTTTTATTTATTGAATTAAATTGAAATATTTCACACCTATGAAGGAGCGATGAGAATACAGCAATTTAAGAAGGGAAATAGGGTCTTTTAAATAGAAATATTTTTGATGCTGCTTCGAGACCAAATAGAAGGAAATCAATTATAGTTTAGAAAAATCAATAAAACACACTAATAGTAAGTGGGACTAAAAATTTTAAAATAATACTAATTTATAAAAAGTGTACGGTGCTTTTTACTATATCTTAACAATCATAATAAATCTTATAAACAGCTACCAATGTCACCTATTTGTGACATTTGATTTCAAACACCCCACACTTTTTTACAATAATTATTATTTATTATAATATTATTTGCAACTTTTTAATTAGAGTTTTTAGTTTTTAAACTGGTGGGATTTTGGTTTTTAAACTATAATTTATTTTATAGGATCCACATTATCCTCTTCCTAGCCTTAAATGATAGGGTGTGCAGTTAGGTATGTTTTCTGACTTAGACCATAGAAGCTAGATTTGTAAACATCCACCGTTTGTTTCTGTGCCTTATTTTTTTGTAGTTGGCTTGTTATCTATTCGAATTTAGATGATCCATCAGTACTAAGTGGGTAACTGACAAGTTTAGAATATGATTGGAGCCAGATTATTGATTCATGCCTCTTGCAACCTGTAATGACTGTTGGAACATGTACTGACAACTTACTGCTAGGTCAGCTGTTCACAAATAGGTGTAAATTTTTGGCCGTCCATTTTATGCTGACCAATGGAAAGTTACTTAATTTTGCTGATCGTTCGAGTGGCATATGTAGGTTAATATTTCTCCTCTGTAATTAATCATCAGTACGAAAATTAGACTGACGCCGAGGATTCTATAAATGTGGAAGCGGCATCAGAGCGCGCCGCTCTATGTGAACACAATCATAACATTCTATTCGATTAGGTGATGAGATCTGCTTGCACACAAATATGTTTCATTATGTTAAATCTAATTTTGTCTTATAAAGAGATCGCTCTGTCTATAGGGCCGCTTTATTCTCAAAGAATTGATACATTTTAATAATACCGCGTGCAACTACTGTACCGTATGTAACAGTAGAGTATGTGCCACGCCCAGTAGAGCGGGCGGAGGCAGAGCGGTGTGTAAGCGCTCGGTGCGCAGAGGGCGAGGCGGACGAGCAGCTGGTGGTGCGCGAGGGCGCGCCGCTGACGGTGGAGTGCGCGCTGCGCGTGCACGAGCCAGCGCACTGGCGGCGGGACGGCGGCGCCGTGGCCGGCGACCTGCGGCCCGCCGCCGAGAGCGCGGCCGCGGGGCAGCTGCGCGCGCGCCTGCACGCGCCCGCCGCGCGGCCCGCGCACGCCGGCGTGTACACGTGCGCCAGCCCGCCCGCGCACCGCGTGCGCGTGCTCGTGTCGCCCGGTACTTGCTCGTCTGGCTTGCGCCGCGACACCGTCCTCCCGGGGCCGCGCTCTGGCGGACTAACGTGGCTTGTCCTCGTTAGTTCGATGCTAATGAGTGTTCCTAATTTATTTTTGCGTGTATTCTATAAAGCGTACGTGCGAGAGTATCGCGTGAATTATTCGTCTTCCTTTGTATTTTCCGATTCGGTTCTTTGTTATATGTCGATCTTTTGCTGCAAGTATTCTAACGACGCCATTACCTATTTCGCACCGATAGCGTGTCCTATGGAATTGTCCCCGACTAATACATAGTTTTATATGTATAAGTACACGCATATTGTACCTTTTTACGGCATAATATAATACTCCTTCTAACGTTGATTTACTTTTAATCTAATGTAGGTATACGAATTTTTGACTTGAGTTGAATGGTTCCTCTTTGCGCTAACTAAATTAGAACATTTGGCGTCTGAAATGACGCTGCAATGGCCGGCCCGCCACGTACGCACGCGAAAGTTTGCCGACACAGAGCAGCCATCGCGGCGGCGGTTCCCGGTAGTGACTTGCGTCGATCTGGCTGTCGCTTCGCTGTACTTACACCTCGTAGTTATATTTTAATACTGTTGTATTGTATCTTGGTAAAAGTTAGTTGCTCTGCGTTCATTCAAGATGTACTGCGAGATTAGAGAGTGTAGTATAAACTTATGACGGTGGTCGTATTGCGCTAGTGCTTGTTGATTATTCGCACCTGTAGTGGCGCTGTCGGCAGCGCCATTTGTTCCAGTAGCATTTGCCGCAACCTAGTTACAATTAGATAAGTATATAGTAGCCTTATCAGTTTAATGATAAATACGATTTGTTTAATTACTTTTCTCTTGATACCACGTCGTATCTACACGTAGGCGATGCGCAGTGCGACATTGTGCGCATGTGTACTTAAGGATAATGCAGATGTATAGGTACGTCGCGGCAGAATTCGAGAATTAGCCGATTGGCTTCAACGGCGTTTGTATGCTCAAAGCATCGTTGGTGCCAACGAACAACATCGACGTAGTCTCTGTCGGACACCTGGGCGCGTGACGTCTTATGCAACATCACAAATAACAGCACATTCTATTTCCTCTTAGTACGTTTAACTTGTGTTTCTAAACCACTAAAATTATAGTTTGTATTAACAAAGTTGCTTCGACGTCTATGGGCGCCGATATAAAATGTCCGCGGAGGCCCAGTATCTATGCTTAATTGAGAACTTAGTCGATGTAACAAGTAATTCACAAAACTCGAATCAAATTCCTGTATCGAGTAGCTCTTATTGTACCTTGTAATTACCCGTATGCAATTATACCCTAAACCTCATTAATTTTATAGATTGTAAAATTGAGTCAAAAGTATTGAATGGAAGCGATTACAGCCATCTAATTTGAAGGAGTCTGCTCACTACAACGTAATATACTATGACTGTCCTAGAACGTGTTAGGCACGGAAAGGAACATTATAGGGACTTGCACTAGAACGTGGGTAGGTATCATCCGCGTGTCATATCCGTACGGTTGCCGTTCTTTTGGTTGTAGTAGTTCATCTGTGTTTTCGAGATAGACGCGTTAGAATAGTGAGTGATTTTTTTCGAGTAATTTTTTTCTTATCCCATCGTGGGTATTAGAATTAGATATTTTTTCAACGAGAGTAGCAATATTAGCTTTTGTTTAAGACGAGAAAGAAAACGAAAACAATAACATCAGACGATCAAGTTACTGGGTTCACGACGCACTCAACGGTGGGCAAGGTCGCGTGTCTTGCACGAAGCGCATCGGCACCGACTAAATATTCTGCCGACAATTCTTGGCGCTCAATTCCTACACGACACGTTCCTAGAACGGTAATGGTATGATCTGGTGTAATGGGTAGACTCCTTTAAAGACAATAAGAAGGATGACAACTGTAGGGAATTAAATGTACGCAATATGTAAAGTAGTAACCTTGGCTTGCAAACATAAACCCTGTTGACACTATAACTCACGACTGTATTTTGTGAATTTAGTCTCGTAACGCTCTCGAATATTATATCTATTAGTCGATTGTACGTTAACGGTCCGATGGTATGTGCCGCAGGCGAGCCGACGCCGACGACTCCCGGCGCGGAGGCGGCGGCGGTGGCGGCGGCGGAGGCGGAGGCGGCGGCGGGCGGCGTGCTGTACTACGACGTGGGCCGCGCCTTCCAGCTCAACTGCACCGGCGCCGCGCCCTACCTGTGGTGAGTGAGAGTGCCGCCTCGCGCCGTACCGTGCGAGCCTGCGCCCTCTGACTCTCGCCTGGGACCGTTCGTTCGCAGGAAAAAGAACGGCACGTCCCTGGACAAGGTGAACCTTGACAAGCGCTACGAGCTGAAGGAGGGCGGCGCCGTACTGTCCGTGACCCGCAGCGTGGAGGACGACTACGGCGAGTACGCGTGCGGCGCCCTCTCCTGGGAGCTGCGCGGCCGGCCTCACGCCAAGCTGCCGCACAACACCAACGTGGTGGAGACGCAGACGCTGAAGCTGACGTGCAAGGTGAGTAGCCGCGGCGAGGGAGGGTCTCGCCCCCCCCCGCCGCGCTGACCCGAGACTGCGCAGGTGCTGGGCAAGCCGTACCCGGCCGTGGAGTGGACCTTCACCAACGCCACGGAGAACGCGACGGACGTGGCGTCGCTGATGGGCGAGCGCGTGACGCTGCGGCGCAGCGAGCAGGGCGTGGAGGGCGGCGAGCTGGTGCTGGGCGAGGCGCGGCGCGAGGACGCGGGCACGTGGACGTGCGTGGTGGTGGGCGGCGCGCCCGCCTCCACCACGCTGCGCGTCAAGGACCAGTTCGCGGCGCTGTGGCCGTTCCTGGGCATCTGCGCAGAGGTGTTCGTGCTGTGCGCCGTGATCCTCGTGTACGAGAAGCGCCGCACCAAGCCCGAGCTGGACGACTCGGACACGGACAACCACGAGCAGTGAGTGTCGCCCCCCGCGGCCCGCGCCCGCCCCGCTGTCGCTCACGCCTCCGCTTGTGTGTTGCAGGAAGAAGTCGTAAGCGCCGGCGACGTGACGCGCGTTACGTCGGCCGCTCCGCTACATTTGTACTTAGCCACGTCCCGTGGACTCGTGCCGTTATATACTCTACCGTTTTGTTGTACAATAGCTGTTTGTGACGCGCGGCGTGAGCCCAGCTCCACACCGGACGTCAATATCTATTATGTATATTGAAATACCAAATCATAGATTATTATTTGCAATAAATTATTATGTTAGCACATTGTTTCATTGTTAAATAAGATGTCTATTATATATGTATAGTCATTAGTATCAGAATAATTATTTTTGTGATGAACACAGATATTTGATATCCATCAGCCCATAAACGTCCACTGCTTGACATGGGCCTCCCCGCGAAAGGGGGGCAATGCCATAATCGCCGCGCTTGGCAGGCGGGTTGGCGATTGCAGAATGGTGTTAAACGTTTCCCAGTAGTATGTTGCTCCCATTCCTCTGATGCTCCCTTAGTCGGTTTTTACGACACCCGCGGGCAAGTAAGGGGTGGTGACATATAGTATTCGTAATCCGTCACCACACGGACACTGTTTTCTATATATTATATGTATGTATTTACAAAAAAGTATTATAATGTATTATAATCCGTAATCTAGTACCCATATAGCACAAGCGTTAAGCTTAGTTTGGGACCAGAGAACGTTGTGTGAAATGTCCGCGAATATTTATTTATTTAATATGAAACCCACTAGTGAAAATGTGTGATATTATAGATGAACCTGGGCGACCGAGCTTGATATAAATATTGATAAGAAGATACTTATTGATGTGAAACATCTAATGCAGAGGGAGGGTAAGACCGACTGAAAAGTGTGGTGACGCTTTTATTTTACTTGTCCCGTTCAAATCTTGCAAGTTAAATTTGACACACTCCGGTTTCCAATTGCGCTGAAATTTTACACGCATATATATATTGCGTGAAAATGCAATATTATGATTACATGGAGCTGATCTGATGATGAAGCTGGAAGTCCACCTTCATAGGAATTCTATGATGAAACAGCGCATTCCTATCGAGTTTAGACTGGTTTGATTCGTTTTGACGAGTACTTTGTCTTTAGATGGTATTGTTACGGGGAAACCCTAACAATTTAAATAAGACATTGTTGGGATCAATACCCAACGATGACGAAAGTCACTATATGCAGGGCACCTGTCTTAGGATTCAAATAAATGAAACCACTAAGATGTGCGAATACCGTGCGTCCATCTTCTGCAGCAATCTTTACCTGCCGATACATCTTGACGATGTCTGCGATTAATGTTATGGGATGGCAGCGCCATCTAACTAACTTATCATCACGCCATTTCCCTTGCGGGGTAGGCAGAGAGAACAGAGTGCCAAGAGGCTCTATTCTTGCATACATCTCTCGCTTCCTCAACATTCATAACTCTCTTCATACACGCTCGCCGGTTTCGGAGACTCCTGACTCCACCTTCCTTCAAAACATGACCAATTTGGTCTAGGTAGGTGAGTCTCGGTCTCCCCCTATACCTACATCCTTCCACTTTCGCATTGTATATCTTCTTAGCCAGTCGCTCGTCCGGCATTCTTTCCACATGTCCGAACCATCGGAGCATTCCCTTTCGCATCTTTACACCAATACTCTCTATCATACCTACTCGCTCTCTTACGTCATTGTTAAGAATGCGGTCAGTCAGCCTCATTCCACAGATTCTCCGCAGAGATCGCATTTCGACCGCAATGATTTTACTCTCATGCTCCTTTTTACATACCCAACTCTCGTTTCCATATAATAACGTTGGGATAAGCACTGCGTTGTGTATTGCGACATGTGCCTTCTGGTTGAGGTAGTGGCTGCCGAGAAGTTGTCCCAATGCTCCGTTCACTCTATTTCCCGCATTCTCTCTTCTTTCTACATCAGTGGTGTACCTTCCATCCCGACTGAATCCACATCCAAGATATACAGATTCATCCACTTGTTCTAGCACACCATTTCCTATTGCTACTCTCAACATCTGTTCCGGCTTCTTCTTTTTCAAAAACCATTACTTTGGTTTTGCTCACATTCACACGTAGGCCCCTTTTCTTACAATCTTCTGCCATTACGTCGACTAGGGTTTGCAGGTCAGTCGCAGACTGCGTTAATAGGACCGCATCGTCTGCATATAGCAGCTAGTTAACCACTGAGTCGCCCATCTGAACTCCCACATTAATTTCATTCAACCTTTGTAGACATTTATCCAGATATATGATAAACAGTCTGGCTGATAGAACGCAGCCCTGTTTAACGCCGATATTGACGTCAAACCAGGGTGACATTCCATCATCCAGCCGCACACAAGCTCTGCAGTCCATGTAGTTGGACTGCACCGCTTGTAGCAGTCTACCGCTAATACCATATTCCGGCAAAATGTCCCAAAGTTCCTTTCGTACAATAGTGTCAAATGCTTTCTCCAAATCCACAAAACTGCAGAAAACCCTCTGGCCTACAAGCCAGATGCTTCTCCACAATGTTGCGAACCATTCCTGAGCTTCAACATAAATTGAGAAGCATCAGGAAGGATTCCCAGACACGAGCCTCCAAGCTTGATCATTTCAGCAGACAGCATATCAATACCCGCTGCCTTACCATTTTTCAAACTTCTACTAAAATAGTTATTATACACACCTGATGTGTAATAACTATTTTGTTCATCCGTTTCGTCACTAAGGCTCCCATTGAAAATCAGCGTTGCAGTGTAATTTACGTTTCACTGCAGCAATAAGTATTGCTCAATGGGCCTTATTGTCGTGTAATTATGTTATGTTTAGCTTTACCTAATATGTAATATTGTTCTAATTGAGATTCGTGATAATAAAACTTAGTTTTCTTTCTTTCTTTCAAGATCAGTTTTAAATGGCAACTTGATGATGTATCGCCCTGTTGCATCTCTTTTGGTTGTGTTGGAGTAGAAATCTTCGCATTTCTGCTCTTCTTCGCTCAGTAAAACCCTTCGAACTGAAGTTCTGAATCTAACTCCCAAAACTTCCTTAGAAGCCCGTTCATATCAGGGTTTGTGACTAGCAGTGCAGCACACTGGTTTTGGTATGGATGGTAAACGGATATCACCAGACACGATCCATCCTAGTTTGGTTTTTTGAGCGATTTAGGTCCCGGGGGATCCCTTGACTAGACCGTCCAACAATATTTCACTTACCACGCTAGTACTCAAAAGCAAATCAATTTTGCCTGGAGTATCAAAGGTTGGATCTGCAAGTTCGAGAGAAAATAGTAGTATAGTAGCACCTGAACAATCTTCCACTTAGGAAGCCGTGTTGTGAGTCTGTTCAATACATAGGCATCGATATGTAGAACAAATGAGGGATCTAGGCGTGATTGCAACTTAAACTGTACTACCCACTTAGAGGGCAGGGAAACTCCTTCGTCATCGCCTAGTCGAAATATATCTGTGCTAGCAGGTGTTTTCTTTAAGCCGAGCAACTGTACTGCAGCCTCCGTTATGAAGGAGACTTGAGAGCCTTGATCCATTAAAGCTCTTAACACCACAGCAGTACCAGTTCTGGACTCGACGTTGACCAAGGCTGTAGCGAGTAGACCTTGGTTGTGAATATTTGCTAAACAACTAATAGGTTTGGCACATTCAGTCTGTTTGAAAGAAGCAGCTGCCGCAGCAACCACAACGTTCCTGTCTGTTGAACAATTAGGTGGTTCAGCAGAAAAACTGGTTGTAATGGGGTGAAGTAGTGTGTGGTGCCTCTTATTACAGAGGCGACATTTGGTATGTTGACGACACGAAAATACGGCATGATTATTACCTAAACAATTAAAACAAAGCTTACTGGCTCGAGCAAACTCACGACGTGCATCGCAATCTTGCTTCGCAAACTGTTTACAATGACACAATTTATGGTCACCTGAACACAATATACAGGGGTGAGCTACTGCTCACGTTACTACGTGAAAAGATTTGACATGATTTTTTCTGTTAATATTATTGGTATTTTTATTGTTAGATGAATCTAGAAATTCTAAAGATCGAAATCGTGATTCTAAAATGTCCTGAAATTCAGCAAACATAGCCAAGTCTGGGTTTGTGCTGATCTTTGCCTCCCACAGTTTACGGGACTCAGAATCTAATTTTTCACGTACATAAAATATGATAATTGGGTCCCAGGTACTTACGTCGATACCGATGGTACGCAGACCATGCAAACAATCGACTGTGGTATCTAACAGGGTTTTAATGGCAGTTCTCTTTTACAATTGTCGGCTGCTTCGCAAAACGTTTAAGTATACCCTGAGACAAATACTGTTTGTTATCATATCTTTTACTTAGAATTGACCAGCTTTCAGAGTAATTACAGGCGGCTACAAGAATATTACGCAGTAACTGGTCTGCTTCGCCCGACACGTGGCCCTTTAAATAGTGCAGTTTTTGCACGTCATCTAACTGAATTACCGTGAATTAAAGATAAAAATAAGTCTCTGAATGAAATCCATTCCGTGTTCAAACCTGAGAATGTTGGAATAGTTAGTTAGTTAGTGTGGTGCCGGTTTACCTCCTAGTGGTGCACCCCGGGCAACGTCGGCACTCGCCGGCGGCTTAAATTCCGGACAAGACGGGTCTCCACGTGTCCCTCTGGCTCAGCAGAGGGCACAGTGGATATAGCAGGCGTCGGAGTCGGTGGGGCCATATCGCTTCCCGGGCTCTGGAGAGGGGGGACAGTGGGGCCACAGCGCCCCCCCCGTCCCAAATCGTAAACCTGATTGGGTGTGCGTGGCTTCGTCTCGCGACCCATAGGCACGAGGGTCTTGGCTTAATCGCCCGTACCCGCGAGGAAGACAACCTCTATAAAAAATTACCCCGAATCTCAAGCTCTGGTGCGCGGCGAGGAGATGCATGGCTGACGGGTAGTTCAGTCTCGAACGCGGCCCCAGCCAGGGTACCTGCGGACCCCCTGTGTTGGGTTACAAATGTACGCTTACCCGGCTATAAGGAGCTCTGCCCGGGTAGACCTTTCTCCCATACTCCTAGGAACAAAATGGAAAAATGTTCAGAAACTTTTAAAATCATTGAGTCGGGTGCAATATCTGACAACTCAGCCGAAAGGGGTCCGGCTATAAATACGGCCCCCACTAGTGCAGACACGCGAGAAACGCGTGGCGGTCGTAAGTCCCGCAAGAAAAGAAGAGCGACCGAAGTGTCCCAGGACTCCAGGGACAGCACGGCGGCAAGCAGCTCCGTGATAACCTCAGCCGCTGAGATGTCTGGCAAGGAAGACGGCCCGAATGAGGCCACCGCAGCTCAGCCATCGCAGTCGGCGGATGCTACAGTGGTGTTGGAGCCGATTCCGTCGCGTTTCTGGCGCAAGCGTACCCTGTCTCAGGATGGCGCTGTGTCGGAGTCCGACGGGAGTTCAGCGGAGATGCCTCCCCCAAAAATAGCCACAGCGGCTAGGGGTAGAGCCAACAACCGACCGGGGACGCCAATTCCCCGCAATGTCTCGGCCAACAAGGAGGCAAGAAACCTGAAGAGGACGGAGGCGGAGCAAACCGCGGAGGAGCGCCTGGCACTTCTCTCAGACACGCTCCGTCTCCCAATCGATCAAGATGGGCCACCCTCAGCTGCCCGAATCGCCGAAAGAGCCGCGGACAGCGCGGCTATCATTTCAACGGTGGCCATGGGCTCCAAAAATCTCAAATGTAATTTTGTCCGTTGCCTGAAGAACGCCGCCACGGAACTGTCTGGTGTGGTGAAGCGGTTGGTGGCGCGGAATGAGTGCCTGGAGACGGAGGTGGCCGAGCTTGGGGTGCGCAATCAGCGCCTTGAAGCTACGGTGGAAGAGATGCGCCCCGGGATGGCCAATTTGCGAGCCGAACTTGGGCTCCCTGAGGCCATCCCAACAGCCTCGGCTGCCACCCTAGGTGGCCCCAAGCCCCCAGCTGATGAGTCTGAGGAGCTGTTCCATTGGATAATCGGCCGCGTTGATGTGATTTTCGGTCCACGGATCAGCGCCCTCGACACCCGGCTCCCACCGAAGCCCCGCGTCTGTCCACCGATGGCTGCGGACAAGAGGAGAGCCGCGCCATCCCTGGCACCAACGGCATTACCAAGTCAGGGTGGCCGCGTGGCCTCTTTGCGGTAGCGGTGGCACCGCCGCTGGAGGGCGCCCCGAAGGGAAAAAGGGCGCCAAGGCTGGGCAGCCTGTCAAGGCCCAGATACCGAGGCCCCAGCCCAAGAAGTCTCAGGGTCGGGAGGAATTCCCGGCACTGCCCAGCTCTGCCGGGGCTTCACGGGCCCAAGCAGCTACACCCCGGGGCCTACATCCTGCTCCTCGCACTGCTGTGCACTCTGAGGAGGGCTGGCAGACCGAGGGTGGTGGAAGAAAGTCCCGGGGAAAGAAGCGGAAAGGCGCTGCAGCCAAAGACGTGGCGTCTGCTGCACCTTGGGGTGAGTCCGGCGGCGGAAAAAAGAAGCGGAAGCCGCGAAAGCCGCGCAGCCTTAAAACGCCGAAGACAGCAGTGGTGGTGGTCACCCTGCTGCCTGAGGCTAAGGAGAGGGGCCTCAGCTATGAGGCGGTCCTAAAGCGGGCCCGACGGGAGATCGACGTCTCCGAAATCGGAAACGTCGCCGCAAGAACCCGTCAAGCCCGAACGGCGGCTCGAGTACTTGAGTTCCCCGGGGCGGAGGGCTCGAGAACGGCCGACCTCATAGCCGAAAAGCTGCGAGGTCTGTTCGCCGGGGAGAGTGGGGTCCGTGTCGCCAGGCCCGTGAAGTGCGCAGGATTGCGCATTTCCGGACTGGATGACTCCGTGACGGTGGACAATATCCGGGTGGCGATTAAGCTGAAAACCGGATCTACAAAGGAAACCGTCCGGGTGGGCACCATTCGCCCTGGTCCTGGTGGTGTAGGCGCCGTATGGGTGCAGTGCCCTGTCGCGGCGATCAATTCCTTGGCCACTGCAGGCAGGCTTCTCGTGGGCTGGAGCTCTGCACGCATCAGCGTGCTGGAGCCGAGGCCCACGAGGTGTTTTAAGGTGCATGGCGGTCGGACACACCCGGCCGACATGCACAAACTGCTTTGACTGCAGTGGTCTCTGCTTCCGCTGCGGTCAGGCAGTGCATCAGGTGGTGATCTGCACCGCGGCCCCGTTCTGCCATAGCATGGGGCGGGAGGGGTGCAGATCTCCGGCCCGATGCTCTATAGGTGGAGGTAGCCAATCGGCCCAGGCTGCCCCACCTAGCGTGGCGCGACCGTTGGCGTGGGTGGAGGCAATGGTCACGGTCTGATCACGGACCGTGATACCGTCCTCCTCCATGCGAATCTCGGCTGCTCCGCTGCTGCGCAGGATCTCTTCCTGCAGTCTATGGCGGAGCCGTCGATCGGTGTAGCCATAGCCGCGTAGCCCTATCGCATTCCTGATCGTCCTAATTGGGCAGGCAGCTGCGATGGCTCCGTGGCGGTAGTCGGATCTACGGCGCTTCATTCCCCGCCCTTTTCGGTTAGGGACAAGGGCACTGGATATGTCGCGGTTGATTGGGGGGGCGTCAAGCTCTATGGCGTCTACTTCTCCGAGTTTACGTAAGCAAAACTCATGGTTGAGCTACTGGTCTCGATACGCGCAGTATCGAGTCCACGGGAGTATTGATGGTGCGCAGGAGATGCCGGAAATAGGTTGCAGCCGGAACGAGGATGTTGCCGGAACAAGGAACCCCAGGTGTTCTATTTTAGATCTTTATTATATGTGCGAATGCGGTATAATATATAACACGTCGCTCGCTACTGCAGTTCTCTGGGGTTTCCTTGAACACTCACAATATAATTATGGTAATCTCCACTTATTAAGACAACTCTAACTAAAGTAATAGTTGTAGAACCAGATATATCTGACGCTAACTGATCACAATCGGCAAAGATGTAGCTATTATAGCTGTTTATAGACCATACGCATTTTGTGACCCTGCTAAATTCATACAGTCTCTGGAAAGTATTCTCAATAACATTAAATCATACAGAAGTATTGTGCTTGTAAGAGACTTTAACATTGACATTATATATGGTCAGTCGACCGTCCACACCCTTGCCTATCTCGATGTTCTAGCAGATCATGGTCTTTTTGTTGGCCATGTATTCCCAACCCACGGCTCGACATGTCTCGACCATACTAACCTGAAAACTACTCTTCACTCGAAGATACTAGTAATAGCAGCTGCCATCACAGACCATTATCCAGTGTTGCTTGCTTTATCAACAAAAAAGCTATAAAATATGCCAGACGATCTTTATTAAAAATTAATGAAGATAAGCTTACCGAAGATTTAAGTAACATTACTTTTGAATCAGTTTATACAACTAAGGATCCTAATGTAGCCACCAAACACCTTGTAGAGCCCATTATATCAGCTCTAGCAGATAACACTAAGACCGTCACACTATCCTGTAGACGTCGACCCATCAAAGCTTGGATTACACCAGGTCTATTGAAGTGTATGCAAAACAGAGACAATTTATTCAAAAAACTTAAGAGAGATCCAGAGAATCAGATTCTAATAACTATATATAAAAGGTACTGTAACTTCTGCACTAACCTCCTATGTAAAACTAAAATAGAATATGAAAAACTACAGTTCAAAAAAGCAAGCAGCAACTCCAAACAGCTGTGGAAAGTTATCCAATCCGTTACGAATGCAAATACATCTCACCCATCATTTTGTGATTTACTTGAGTCCAATACAGACAAACAGCAAGCTGTTGATGCGATAAATTCATACTTTGGGAGTATAGGAGAACAGCTCGCAATGAAAATAAACCATAAGGCACCTCCGACCTCATGTCAAAATTCAATAGTAGATTCTTTTGCACTATTGGATACAGACGAGTCAGAGGTAGAACTTTTGATCATGTCCCTTAAAAATAATTGCGCAAGTGGCTGGGATGGTATATCAAAAAAACAATTTGGATTTAGGAAAAACTTGTCAAGCGCTGCCGCTGTTGATATTTTAGTGGAACGTATAGCTGAAAATTTGGATAAAAGTCAAAAATGTGTTGCTGTATTTCTAGACCTGGCTAAAGCATTCGACTCTGTTTCGATTCCTATACTTCTTTCGAGACTTGAGTGTTTGGGAGTAAGAGGAAATCAGCTTGCTTTATTTCAAAGCTACTTGTCTGGCAGAGTACAATGTGTTAAGATTGGCTCTTACATAAGCACTGAAGTATCTACCACCTACGGAGTTCCCCAAGGCAGCATTGTCGACCCTAGCTTGTTTCTAGTTTATATAAATGAACTATGTAACATCTTGATCACGGAATGATTATTTCATATGCTGATGATACTGCACTTTTATTCTCATCGAATACATGGGATGATGTGTATCAATCTGCTCAAAAAGGTTTCAACTCGGTTAGAACATGGCTAAACAATAATTTACTTAGCTTAAATTTAACTAAAACTAAAGTGATTAATTTCACTATTCGCAATACTATAGTGCCATCATCGTTACAAATAGTAGATCAATCACCTAACAGCACACCTCAGCACATCATCATCGAAAGAGCAGCCTCTATAAAATATCTTGGAATAATAATTGACTGCAATCTAACTTTCAAGGACCACATTATTTGTCTATCAAATAGAGTACGCAAGCTGATTTACATTTTCAAGCAGTTACGCCAATCAGCTGATCCTGAAATAATAAAAATGGTATATCTACCACTATGTCAATCAATCATAACTTATTGCATAACTGGATGGTGAGGTGCTGCAAAATCCCACCTCGTTCAGCTTGAACGTGCACAAAGAGCTGTATTAAAAATTTGCTACTTTAAGCCCCGTCTGTATCCCACAAATATGCTTTACGAATACTGTCAACTCTTAACAGTTAGACAATTATTTATACAGGCTACTATTCTCAAGTAACATTCCCAAACTCAGGTTGTACAAGTCTCTACTCGACGTAATCATCTTGTTGTCATATCATCCACTGTTAGAACTTTATTTTCACGAAGATTCTACATTTTTCTTGGGCCTTACTTATATAATACAATGCACAAAAAACTATCAATTAATTCCCTCAATTATTACAACCGTAAAATCAAAATTCATATCTGGCTTCTCACGCAGTCTTATAATGAAACTGAAGGACTTTTAGTAGTCTTATCTTAAACAAACAACTTCATTCAAACTCATGGACACAAACACACATACATTCTTACACTCAAATTCACCTACATAAACGTACCACTCATGTAACAATGGTATAGGTAGGTACCTATGCATGTAAAATTGTTTTAATTTATTTTATTTTCATTATATAATAATTTTTCAACAATGTGTAAACCGATACTTGTAATGTATTTGAACTGGCCAAGTAGCATTCTACTGGAGACCTGGTGACCTGTACTACAGGGTTTATATACCTACTTTAGGTACCAGCGATCCACAACCTATTAAGAATACTTAATCCATTGATATCAATGTATTTGCTGTATCTGGTTGTTGGTCAAGAAATAAAATATTATTATTAATATTTAAATATACCGAATAATTACTGCAATGTAGGTATAGGTACTATAAAATGTTTACTAGCCACGCAATGTTAGTTCTCTGCGCGACGCACATAAAAATGACGAGTGAAAAGAAAAAATTCTACCCCTCTATCCTATTATATTTTAATCCTGTAAGTACCTCCTACTACAAATATATGGCTATCTCTCTCTCGCGCTATTGCATCCCGACGCTACTATTCGCTGTTAGATAATAACATAGCATCACGCCTGTATTCCCCGAAGGGGTAGGTAGAGGTGTACTTACACACCCACGATTCGCCAGCTATGTTTAAGTCCCACGTAATAGGGGGCGAGCCTATTGACGTCTACCGGGCACATTTCCAAACAATTGTTCTAAAAGATTCCCAATCTAAACGCTTACGATTGGGGTATCCATAGTACTTTCTCGAACCCTGGTTATACTCTGCTCGCATCCGGGATCAAAAGCTTGACATATATGGTACATAAATGGTCTTTCTTTTGTTTTAAGGGGGCGTAAACAACCGAGCAAGTAGCAACTATTTTAAAGAGTACGGCATAATCGAATATGCAACTTTACAATTTATTTATTTATTTTTGTTGGTTACATCGTAACAGTATCCAGGTTCTGATGATGGAGCTAGAAGGTGGCCATAGGAACCCCAATACAAAACGTCATAACCTCATAAGAGTTTGGGCTCGTATGATTCGTCTTTACGTGTAGGCGCAGTAAGCACAGTAAATATATAAACCAGTACGGAAACTAGGAACAAATCGTTAGAAACGGCCCACTCACACAGACGCGCGCATCTACGAGAATCTTAGCACCCCTGGCAGTGCTGAAAGTATCGGGTGTCGCCTCGGGATGAGTAGTTGTGTCATGCTTTATTTGAGTTGTTCTATGAATCGTAATAAATTTATTACCAATATTATAAAGAGGAATGATTTGTAATTTTGTAAATATACAAATAACGGGCTATATTATTACTATAAATATTAATATGAAAAAAAAAAACCAGCTGGTTAGGTTAGGTTAGGTTAGGTTACCTCGACTAGCATTTCCACAGCGTAAACAAAAAAAAAAAAAAAAAAAGGTTACCTCGACGGCCGCAGCGTACCTCGACGGCCGCAGCGTCCTCTTCGTGGACCGGGAAGGGGACGTTGTAAGGAGGGCTATGTCGTGCGGCGTCCCGCAGGGTTCGGTTCTAGGGCCGCTCCTGTGGGACATCGGCTACGACTGGGTCCTCCGTGGCCGGCCCGGGCTGGGCGTAATTTGCTACGCAGACGATACGCTCGTCACAGCCCGGGGCGGGACCCTCGAGGAGGCGGCAACGCTGGCCACCTCAGGAACCGCGGAGGTGGTCAGGCGGATCGAGGCGCTGGGGCTTAGGGTGGCCCTTGAAAAGTCGGAGGCCCTACTCTTCCATGGGCCCCGACGCGGCCCACCCGCCGGCGCCTCGATAACGGTCAACGGTGTGGGCTTTCCAATCCAGGCCCACATCAAGTATCTGGGCCTGGTATTGGATGGACGGTGGCACTTTGACGAGCACTTCCGCCGTCTTGCGCCAAAGCTCGTCGGCACGGCGTCCGCCCTCGGGCGACTGATGCCGAATTTGGGCGGACCGAGTCTCGCGTGTCGACGACTCTACGCGGGGGTAGTACGGTCAATGGCACTGTACGGCGCGCCCGTGTGGGCGGAGTCCCTGGCCGCTCGCAATAGGGCCCTTCTGTGGCGTCCACAGAGGGTTGTAGCGGTCAGGGCAATACGCGGGTACCGCACGGTCTCGTGCGATGCAGCCTGCGCGTTGGCCGGAACCCCCCCGTGGGATCTGGAGGCGGAAGTGCTCGCCGACGTTTATCGGCGGGCGTCGACGGCGCGGGCGGGGGGCAGCCGCCCCTCGCCAAGCGCAATCTCAGCGTGGCGGGAAGATGCCCGCCGCGCCACCGTCCTAAAGTGGAGGTCTCGGCTGGAGGCGCCCCGGGCTGGTCTCTGGACCGTGGGGGCGCTCCAGCCGATCTTGGAAGAATGGGCAGGGCGGCAGCACGGGGTCCTCACCTTCCGGTTGGTGCAGGTTTTGTCGGGGCACGGTTGCTTCGGCAAATACATGCACACGATCGCTAGGAGGGAGACGACCCCAGGCTGTCACCACTGCGACTGCGGCGAGGACTCGGCGCAGCACACGCTCGAGTCGTGCCCGGCCTGGGATGTGCAGCGCCGGGAACTCGTTGCAGTCATAGGCGTGGACCTGTCGCTGCCGGCCGTTGCGCGAGCGATGGTTGGCAGTGACAGGGCCTGGACCGCGGTCGCCGCCTTCTGCGAGGCTGTCATCTTGCGGAAGGAGGCGGCGGAGAGGGCCCGGGAGGAATCCTCCTTCGCGGACCCGATTCGCCGCCGGCGCGCGGGGCGGCGTGCGCGCGCTTACCTGCGCCTGATGCCGCCCTAGCCGAGGCTGCGGACGGTGGGGTCGGGGAGTACCCTGCCGTCCGCGGAAGCCTACCGCGAAGGTGTGACGCCCAAGTGCGCGGGGCGTCGCGCAAGAGAGGGTGCCCGAAGGGGCTGCCGCCTGCGGATCGCGGAGAAACGACGCGGTTCCCGTGATCCGCCGTAGCAAGGGCGGGTGAGGGCGCACGGTGGGTTTTTAGTGGGTGAGAGCCCCACACTACCCCGTTGTCTCCCCGGGCAGCCGGGTGTGAGGTAGGACATTTTTGCCCACCTAAAATAAAAAAAAAAAAAGAAGGTTAGGTTAGGTTAGGTTTTTTTTTTTTTTTTTTAATTGTCCGAGCGAATTAGCTCGAACCTCAAATTATCCCCTGACCGTACCAGGGTTCTTGTTGTGCTTAATTCATTTTAAATTATCTTTGATTACATATTTTCTCTATGTGACACTCTGCATAACAGAGTGCGAGACCACAATCATTATTTGGTATTATTTAATACATGTTCAAATTTTATCATAATTATACAATAACATATCATTATATATAATATTTAATACATAACAGATCAATAAATATATATAATATATATATATATATATATATATATATTTAAATTTTAGAGCAATACGTTTTGCGTACCAAAGCGCATGTCTATGATATATATTTAATTTATAAAAAATATTTTTGTCTTCTTACACTCTGCCTAACAGGGTGTGAGACTGTATTAATTATTTAAAATTATACTATGAAGAATAAAAATTAAATCATAATTATACCATATCAGATTATAGTTATAATATTTAATAATAGGTATTAATAATAAATTTATAAATACAATATATAATTAAATTTTTGCACAATACGCCTTGCGTACCAAAGCGTATGTCCATAATATATATTTTATTCTATACAATTATGTCTTCCTACACTTTGCATAACAGAGTGTGAGACTATATTACTGTTCAAAAGTAGACAATACAATACATAATTAAATACTAAATTCATTGATAGAAACCTATACTATATTATTTACAGGAAAATACTTAAAGAAGACAAATGAGAATTGTTAGATTAGAATTATTAGGAATTAGAATTTATTATACATATTTGAATTAATAAAATATTAAATAACAATTCACTATACAATACAATTTAAAGATATTATAATTAATATAATGGTTTATTAATCATATATTTTAATATAATTTCCAATAAATAAATAAATAAATTATTAAGATTATACCATTGCCATTTTTGATACTTTGATAGTTTAAGCACAATGCGTCAAGTTTTTTTTTTTTTATTACGATTGATAATAATTGGGACTATGTTTTTTTTTTTTTTTTTTTTTTGCATTACTTTAAAAATATTGTTCTTTTCTGGTCATTTTGCATAATTATGTGGACATTGTTGCCATCTACTACTGTTCCTATTTCCTGCTCTAACTCATATCTTTTTACTGCGTGTACTGGGCAATCGAACAAAACATGAGAGACAGTTTCATTAACCTCTGGTGAGCATATACATGACGGGCTCCCCTTGCACCTGAATCTATATAGGTACTCGGAGAACCCATGTCAGTACTTACGTTATTACATTGTCCAATGTTATTGCCTTGACAATATCATATGCTCTAAGGGCATCGGGAAAGAACATCTTAGTCACCTGCGCAACAGATCCCTCCTTATACCTCCGGTTCCACTCGCCAAGAGATTCCATTCGGAGCATCCTCTTGACGAATGAAACCGGGCACTTATCATAATGATCCGCTACGCGACTTTTTAGGGCCGCGTCCTTAGCGAGGCAATCTGCCCTCTCGTTGCCCTGCAAGCCTACGTGAGCCTTAATCCAGTGCAGTGTTTTGTTAGTTCCGCGTCTTTTGCCTTCCCTTATATGCAGTCTAACTTCACATGCCAGTGGTTGAAGGGACTCGCAGTCAGCGATTGTTTCAACTTTGGTCCGCGGATAGACGCTCTGGCAGCGAGACTGCCTCCGGAACCGCGCATGCGGCCGCCGCTAGCAGCCGATAAAAGAAATGGCGCAACGCCCTCGGCACCGGCACCCCTGCCATGCCAGGGGGGCCTTGTGTCTTTCGCTGCGGTGGCGGCAAAGCCAACAGTACCAGGAGCACCGACTTCTGCAGGCCAGAAAAAACGGGACAAGAAAAAAGGCAAGGCGGGACAAGCCTCGAGGGGTCAGCCCCGAGAGGAGTTCCCACCTTTAACAGGCGCCGCTGCGCCTCCGCGCGCTTCTGTGCCGCGACAGGCTGCCGCACCCTCGCGGGCTGCGGTGGTCACACCCCGGGCTTCTGCCCCCGGGCCTACCACTGCTACGTCCTCAGTCGGGGACTGGCAGGTGGTGGAGCCCCGGCGATCCCGGGCTAAACGTCGTGGGGTTGCCGCGGAGCGTGAGGCGGCGCCAGTATCTCAGAGGGGGGAGGCCCCGAAGGCGCCGCAAAACAAGCGGAAGAGGTCGCGCAAATTAAAGGTGCCCAAGTCAGCAGCGGTGGTGATCACCGTGCTGCCTGAGGGAAAGGAAAAGGGCCTGACGTACGAGGCCATCCTGAAGCGTGCCCGGCGGGAGATAAACGTCTCCGATCTCGGGGACGTCTCCGCTCGCTCCCGCCAAGACAGGTGCTCGATTTTTCGAGTACCTGGGGCCAGAGGGCGCCAAGACGGCCGACGCGATGGCCGCGAGGCTGCTGGGCCTGTTCCCGGCTGAGAGTGGTGTCCGGGTCGCCAGACCCGTGAAGTGCGCATTTCTGGGCTGGACGATTCTGTGACGGCGGAAGAGATCCGGGAGGCAATCGCCTCGAAAACCGGGTCTCCCAGCAGCGCCGTCCGGGTGGGCACCATTCGCCCAGGTCCAGGTGGTGTGGGTGCCGTCTGGGCATCGTGCCCTGTCGCGGCGGCCAAAGATTTGGTCGCCGCCGGTAGACTTCTGGTGGGCTGGAGCGCCGCGCGGGTAACCGCGTTGGAGCCCCGGCCTGCCAGGTGTTACAAGTGCATGGCGGTCGGTCACACCCGGCCGCTGTGCACCAACTGCTTTGACTGCAGCGGGCTTTGCTTCCGCTGCGGTCAAGCAGGGCACCAGGCGGCGACCTGTACTGCCACCCCACACTGCCCCGCATGTGCGGCGGGCAACCGCCCCGCCAACCACTGCATGGGGCGGGTGGGGTGCAGGCCTCTGGCCAAGTCAGGCCCTAAGAGGGGGGTGGGCAGCCAATCGGCCCCGGCTGCCCAACCCAGCGCGGCTGGACCGCCGCAGCGCATGGAGGAGGATATCGTGGTCTAGTTTATGGAGCACGACTCTATCCTCCTCCAAGGGAATCTCGGCCGCTCCGCCAGGGCGCAGGACCTCTTCCTGCAATCCATGGCGGAGCGGTCGATCGGTGTTGCCGTAGCCGCGGAGCCCTACATAGTCCCCGATCGCCCCAATTGGGCGGGTAGCGGGGATGGCTCCGTGGCGGTCGTCGGGTCGGCGGCGCCGCATTCCGGCCCGCCCTTGTATGTCAAGGACAAGGGCACGGGATATGTGGCGGCTGAATGGGGAGGGGTCACGCTGTATGGCGTGTACTTCTCCCCCAATCGTAGTCTGGCGGCTTTCGAGGTCTTCCTGCACAGCCTGGAGACCTCGATACGGCGTATGGCACCGAGCCCTGTGCTCGTGCTGGGGGACTTCAACGCCAAATCAACGGCGTGGGGGTCCCCCAGGACGGACGCCCGAGGTGCGGCGGTCCAAGAGTGGGCGGAAGCGGCGGACCTCGTGTTGCTAAACCGAGGGTCCGCCCTAACGTGCGTGCGGCGCGGGGGCGGGTCGATAGTGGACCTTTCGTTCGCTAGCCCCGGTGTCGCCGCACGTGTAAGGAGCTGGCGAGTCCTGGAGGAGGTCGAGACCCTATCTGACCACAGATACATTCAGATAGAGGTCTCCCGGACCCTTCAGGGCGCCAGCAGGGGTCACGTGGCGGACAGAACTCCCGCTTTTCCGCGTTGGGCTGTGGGTAGGCTCGACCGGGAGCTGCTGGTGGAGGCGGCCATCTTTCAATCTTGGCTGCCTCCCCCTCTGACGGAAGACGTGGGCGCCGAGGCTGGCCGCATACGCGGCATGCTTACGCAGATCTGCGATGCGGCCATGCCCCGCGTGCGGCGCCCGCCCCGACGGAAGGGGGTCTACTGGTGGTCCCCGGAGCTGGCGGACCTCCGTGCGGCCTGTATTCGTGCCCGGAGGTCCTACACCCGCAGCCGCCGTCGCCGAATCCGCGACGAAGAGCGGGAGGGCCGGCTGTATGCGGCGTACAGCAGTGCGCGCGCCGCGTTAAAGCTGGCCATCTGTCGCGCCAAAGACGCGAAAAGGCAGGAGATGCTGGAGGGTCTCGAGCGTGACCCCTGGGGACGCCCGTACCGCGCGGCGCTCAACAAGCTCCGCGCCTAGGGCCCCCCCTTACGGAGAACCTCCGGCCGGGCTTCCTCTCTGAGGTGGTTGAGGGACTATTCCCTTCACGGGCGGTGCACACGCCCCCGGTCATGGCTCCGCCAGATGACGACCGGGAGGCCGACGACGGGGAGGTACCGCCCGTGACGACGACGGAAATGGGGGCGGCGACAGCGCGTATGCGGAGAAGCGCCGCCCCCGGGCCGGACGGGGTTCCCGCCCGAGTGCTGGCCCTGGTCCTCGACCACCTAGAGCCCCGCCTCAGGGAACTGTTCGACGCTTGCCTGGTGTCCGGACGGTTCCCTGACTGCTGGAAGGAGGGGAAGCTCGTGATCCTGCCGAAGCCGGGACGGTCTCCGAATACAGTCGCGGCCTTCAGGCCCATCGTGTTGCTGGACGAGGCGGGCAAACTGCTCGAGCGGGTAGTCGCTGCCCGCATCGTCCGGCACCTAGGTGCGGTCGGCCCCGACCTGTCCGATGCCCAGTTCGGATTTCGGGCGGGTCGGTCTACGGTCGACGCCATCCTGCGCTTGAAGGCTGCGGCTGCGGAGGCCGTCACCTCGAGGGAAGTGCTGTTGGCGGTGTCGCTCGACATCGCCAACGCCTTCAATAGTCTGCCATTCGGCTGCATCAAGGAGGCACTCCGGTACCATGGAGTGCCCCTCTACCTAAGGCGGCTGGTGGCGGACTACCTCGACGGCCGCAGCGTCCTCTTCGTGGACCGGGAAGGGGACGTTGTAAGGAGGGCTATGTCGTGCGGCGTCCCGCAGGGTTCGGTTCTAGGGCCGCTCCTGTGGGACATCGGCTACGACTGGGTCCTCCGTGGCCGGCTCCCCCCCGGGCTGGGCGTAATTTGCTACGCAGACGATACGCTCGTCACAGCCCGGGGCGGGACCCTCGAGGAGGCGGCAACGCTGGCCACCTCAGGAACCGCGGAGGTGGTCAGGCGGATCGAGGCGCTGGGGCTTAGGGTGGCCCTTGAAAAGTCGGAGGCCCTACTCTTCCATGGGCCCCGACGCGGCCCACCCGCCGCCCCTCGATAACGGTCAACGGTGTGGGCTTTCCAATCCAGGCCCACATCAAGTACCTGGGCCTGGTATTGGATGGACGGTGGCACTTTGACGAGCACTTCCGCCGTCTTGCGCCAAAGCTCGTCGGCACGGCGTCCGCCCTCGGGCGACTGATGCCGAATTTGGGCGGACCGAGTCTCGCGTGTCGACGACTCTACGCGGGGGTAGTACGGTCAATGGCACTGTACGGCGCGCCCGTGTGGGCGGAGTCCCTGGCCGCTCGCAATAGGGCCCTTCTGTGGCGTCCACAGAGGGTCGTAGCGGTCAGGGCAATACGCGGGTACCGCACGGTCTCGTGCGATGCAGCCTGCGCGTTGGCCGGAACCCCCCCTTGGGATCTGGAGGCGGAAGTGCTCGCCGACGTTTATTGGCGGGCGTCGACGGCGCGGGCGGGGGGCAGCTGCCCCTCGCCAAGCGCAATTTCTGCGTGGCGGGAAGATGCCCGCCGCGCCACCGTCCTAAAGTGGAGGTCTCGGCTGGAGACGCCCCGGGCTGGTCTCTGGACCGTGGGGGCGCTCCAGCCGATCTTGGAAGAATGGGCAGGGCGGCAGCACGGGGTCCTCACCTTCCGGTTGGTGCAGGTTTTGTCGGGGCACGGTTGCTTCGGCAAATACCTGCACACGATCGCTAGGAGGGAGACGACCCCAGGCTGTCACCACTGCGACTGCGGCGAGGACTCGGCGCAGCACACGCTCGAGTCGTGCCCGGCCTGGGATGTGCAGCGCCGGGAACTCGCTGCAGTCATAGGCGTGGACCTGTCGCTGCCGGCCGTTGCGCGAGCGATGGTTGGCAGTGACAGGGCCTGGACCGCGGTCGCCGCCTTCTGCGAGGCTGTCATCTCGCGGAAGGAGGCGGCGGAGAGGGCCCGGGAGGAATCCTCCTTCGCGGACCCGATTCGCCGCCGGCGCGCGGGGCGGCGTGCGCGCGCTTACCTGCGCCTGATGCCGCCCTAGCCGAGGCTGCGGACGGTGGGGTCGGGGAGTACCCTGCCGTCCGCGGAAGCCTACCGCGAAGGTGTGACGCCCAAGTGCGCGGGGCGTCGCACAAGAGAGGGTGCCCGAAGGGGCTGCCGCCTGCGGATCGCGGAGAAACGACGCGGTTCCCGTGATCCGCCGTAGCAAGGGCGGATGAGGGCGCACGGTGGGTTTTTAGTGGGTGAGAGCCCCGCACTACCCCGTTGTCTCCCCGGGCAGCGGGGTGTGCGGTAGGACATTTTTGCCCACCTAAAATAAAATAAAAAAAAAAAAAAAAAAAGGTTGTGCCTCCGTATCTTCGGGGGCTGTTGGAGGCGTACCTCGAGAGGAGATGTGTGCTCTGGGAGGGGGGCGACGGGCGCTTGTACCGCCATCGGGTCGAGTGCGGCGTTCTGCAGGGCTCTGTCCTGGGTCCGATCCTGTGGAGCGTTGGGTTTGACTGGCTTCTGCGGGGCCGGCTCCTTGCCGGGATGGGGGTAATTTGTTACGCAGATGACACCCTCGTTACGGTGAGGACGTCCGGCTTCGAGGAGGCAGCCCGATTGGCGGAGGTTGGTGTCGCGAAACTGTTGTTGAAGCGAACGCGTTGTCTCCAAACTGTCTGCGGACTTTAGCCAAGTGTTGTATGTACGGCTCTATAGGTTGATCCGGCTCAAAATATATGGAGACAACTAAGATCTTCCATGCCAGCGTTTCCATCCTCACCACAGAGATGTTGTTTGTGGTGAGTTGAGGGCATTGTTCGACATAGATATTTTCGTCGAAAACCGCGATAGTCGCCTTTACAGTGCCCCCTCCGCTGTTTGTACTTTGGTAGATTCTAGCTCCCGCGTAAGCCTTCATTACCTTAGTCCTTCCAACATATGGCTCCTGGATTAACGCGAACGCGAATTTGTTGGCCTTTGCCGCCATCATAAGTTCTGTTGTGGCCAATTCCTTCCGTTGGAGGTTCGCTTGTACTACGCTGTATGTCGCCAGTGGGTTCCCAGAGGTGCCCTTAGCAATATGAGATGGCAGCCCTTGCTATTTTATCCCATCTCTGTCTAATGGGGCATTCCTGGCTATAAACACCATGGTTAACATCAACATTTTTAACTGCTAAGCAGTTTTTACACGTAGGTGAGTCGCCTATGTTTGGACAATCTGCTCGCAGGTGCGGCCCTCCGCAATGGTTGCAGAGGTCCACTGACTCCGTGCATAGCTTTCTTCCGTATCCAAATGCAAGACACCTAGTGCACTGTACCAAAGGGGATTGGTCCTCAACTCTTACCTGCTGAAGGTCTACATGCATTTTCCCGACAGAGGTAAGCCTCTGCCACAACTTTGGCGTAACTCGGAGGATAACGTGGCACTCATGCGGGTTCCTTGCCCTCCTCCGGTACCTCACTGTGGCAGTTGCCTCCTCATTAGTCAGGTCCCTTAATATATTTTTATTTTGGGACTTCAGTGCCATGAGAATATCTTCATCCGAGTTGTCCGTTAGCACATTTCTTAAGATCACTAATGGGTCCCTACTTTTGGCCTCTTCTACCTTAAGATTTTTATTTTCTTTCAACCGCTTGGTGGTTTTTTCCAATTCCTCCTTGCTGGAGCAGCTCAACACTATTTTCTGATCTCTGACTTTCCTGAGCTGGTCTATTCTTATACCGTTTTCTTTTGCCTTTAACGTCCCTTTGACTTTTTCCAGCACATCTGCACTGCTGTCTGTGTCCGTTTCCGAAGATACGATGACAGCATGCTTAGGTGCTGTGCTGTACTTGGGCCTGGCTAACGCTTCGGCGTAAGACGGTTTAGCCACTAATTGATCGACCTTCTCAAGTATATCGTGCGTGTCTTGTTTTATGTCGCAAATTTTCTTATGGAGGACACTTTCATCCATCTTTTCTTTCTCACTTTCTAACATCTTGCCTATTAATTTGGTCTCTTTCAAATTGGTTTCCATTAGCTGCTCCATTCTAGTCATTCTTTCTTTCATCTCTTTCAGCTCTTCCCCACTCTTACACTCTCCACTCCCTTTATTCTTCTCATTTTGATACTCTTTTGTCCCTCCTTCGTTAGTCTCCTCGCATACTTTCCCTTTCGTAGTCTCATCTTGCAATCTGTGCCATAAGAACATGGAAACGCAATACATTTCATTTGCTTCTCTCGAAATTCCTTCCTTTAATTCTCTTTTTAGATTACCAGAGATCCCTAAAAATTTCATTATGTTGGCTTTCTTATCCTTTACAATTTTGTCAGCAACTTCGTCTGAGTATCTATTATACAGATCACGCTTTCGGTCGCTTTTAGATTCTGTAATAGCCATTTGGCGTTTCGTTTTCGCCACTTTAGGTGGAGATGGAGAAGGCGAGGTTATTTCCATAGGGCTTTTTGATGATCCAGCCTCTATGCTGTCAATTTTATCCTTAACTATCGACCTTTTAAGGGGCTCTACTTTCCTATCTTTGGTAACAGTACGGTTTGGGTCTACTAGTCCCGTACTGAGGGAGTCCGTGCAGGGAGGTGTTTCCTGTTCCTTTACCTTCTGGTTTTGCGGGGTCCGAAACATATTGAGGACTCGCGGTGTTACTAAGTTTTACCGTTTCTTGTAGAAGTTGTATAATTGGCAACTTAGTGTCAGTATGTGTTGTGTATTTAATGTGAATTAACGCGATTATAAAACCGTTCTGTCGCGATCAAAGGAATTTCACAATTATAATTAACTATATTTGTCAGAATTAACGCGAACAATCAAGATCGCGGTGTTAATCTTATATGGTCAAAAAACCAACTAGTCCTATTTCTAGAGCCCAAAGAAGAGGGCTGTCACAATATACTATAATATTTTTAATATATATAGGCCAAAAAGCCTAGTCTCTTAAATCTAATTAGGGTTATATCTATAGTCAGTGTGTTGTTTCAGGTCTAAGGGTCGCTATATAGGAGTGCAATGCACCTCAAAAGCGTTCCGGCTGAAGAAGAGGGACAGACAGACGCGTTTTTGCCAAAAAGAAGAAAAAAGAAGTAAGAAAGAAGAATAAAGAAGATAGAAGAGAGCACTATTCCGCTTGCTCAAGAGCCCTCTAAATGAATATGCTAGCAGTGGAAACCGCAGCTCTCTACGACCAATACTCTCCGAGATATCCACGCCAGAAATTCGGCCAGAAACACGCTTGAGCGCCAGAAGTGGCGGTAAACTCAAATATCTCCCAAACTATTGGTCGCAGAATACCCAAGTTTGGGTTCTCTGTCATGTACTCGCTCCTACCAAGCCGATGGTAGCGTCAGATTGCTCGAAAAAATTTTGTGTACCAATACCCTCCAAACGCTGTCAATCAATCCCCCAGACCACGCCAAGGATACCACTGAAAATCCCGTCTTCCTAACCCTAATAATGAGGAGGAGCTACGGCAAATTGAAATTTTTCAAAATGGCTACCCTACTGTCAAATGGAATTGTCAAAATGGGATAGCTCCTGATCTATCCACCGCAGACTAGGCGTGCTTGGGTTTTCCTGGATGGGAATCTTGTGATCTACAAGGTTATATTGAAATCCAAGCGCCAAAATTTTGATACCCCAAATTTAGAAAATTATTAATTGGTCAGATTCCCCTTAATCCCCCCTTACTATCCACGAAAACCCCGTCGCTCTACGACAGATATCTCCGGAGATACGGCCCTCTGAAAAATCCCAAGATGGCCGCTGTGCTGTCAAACCTAATATTCAAGTTGAGTTATCTCCGGACCCAGAGGTCACAGAAAGGTCGTGTTTGGACTTCTAGGTGTTGAAATGATGTCCTCTAACCGATGGTGAGTGAAATTTCGCGAAAAATTTTTTCGCGGTCAATTTGATTTTCTCTAAGCTATTAATATTCCTGAGGTTGTCCCCTGGTCAATACAAAAAACCACGTCTCTCTACGACCTCTGGTTCCGAAGATATCGTGGCCAGAATAAAACCAATATGGCCGTCAATTCGCCAGAAAAACGCTAAATCCGGCGTTTTTTGACTTAGAACCTGCGTGTTTGGGTTCAATATGTGCCAAACTACATGTAGAAGTGACCCACACGCTTAAAATAATTTATTTTCTAATATTTTTCATTAAATATATAAAAAACAGTAAAAAATCAATATCTACAGAACTACATAAGCTAAAAATACAAACGATATATCAAAATTTGTGTAAAATAGAGCTCTATACAGCAATACTATCTAACTAAATTTTCAATAATTTTTGGAAAAGATATTAACAGTTTTCTATTTTATAAAAAAATTTTTGGTTTTTTCTTAATAATTACAACAATTACAGTCCAGAAAATCTAAAATTAAGTAGTTATACTCTTCTAATAAGCGCGCAGCCAACAGCAACAAGAAACGTATAGGTTGCCGCGTTAGTTTTCGAGTTATTTGGCACCAAAGTTTTGAAAGTTTTTAGTTTTTTTTTTATTAAAAAAGTATAATATATAAAATTCTTCTGATTGCAGAAAATATGTCAACGTACATGTATACAGCTGCAGTAAAAATCTCAGCGTTCCAGGTCTTCAGGATCACCGACCACGTGCCACGTGGTAAGTTGTTTTTTTTGGCTTTATCTCAGCCGTTACGAAGCTGCGGATGATTGCGCTGGTGCAGGCATGTGGAGCCCGTAGAGGGCTTCCGGGAGGCACTTTCACTTTATGTGTAGCACTTATATCGCCGGAGTTATAAGCAGTTTTTAAAATTTATAACCTCAAAAACACTGTTTTTCCTTAATAACTTTTTGGTTATCACTTTCCGGAAAAAACACTTTATAGCACTGGGTGCGCCTTGCAAAGACGCTTCTTCCAACACCAAAATTTTGAAAATCGGTTAAGAAAAACCCACTTATTTCAATTTTTTACTGCGGAGCTCTACAGAAAAGCTGCTAACTCGAGCGCTGATCGAGCGTAACTGGTTAGGTTAGGTTAGGTTAGGTTGGGGTGCTAATTTGTCCGGTTTACCTCCTAGTGGTGCACCCCGGGCAACGTCGGCAGTCGCCGGCGGCTAAAATTCCGGACAGGACGGGTCTCCGCGTGTACCTCTGACCCAGCAGAGGGCACGGCGGATAGACCAGGCGTCGGAGTCGGTGGGGCCAGACTGGCTCACCGGGCTCTGGAGAGGGGGGACAGTGGGGCCACAGCGGCCCCCCCCGTCCCAAATCGTAAACCTGAGCGCGTGTCTGTGGTTACGTCTCGCGGGCATACAGGAACGAGGGTCTTGGCTTAATCGCCCGGACCGCGAGGAAGACAACCTCTATAAAAAATTACCCCGAATCTCAAGTTCTGGCGCGCGGCGAGGAGATGCATGGCTGATGGGTAGTTCAGTCTCGAGCGCGGCCCCAGCCAGGGTACCTGCGGACCCCCTGTGTTGGGTTACAAATGTACGCTTACCCGGGTATTGGGAGCTCTGCCCGGGTGGACCTCTTTTCTCCCACACTCGTGGGAATTGTATGGACACTGAAAATTTAAATATATCTTCGACGGAGTCGGGTAATACACCTGACGCCTCAGCCGAAAGGGGTCCGGCTGTAAATACGGCCCCCACAACATCAGCGACACCATTGGTTGCGTCACAACCACCATTGCGTGACGCTAAAGGAAAATTTCGGTCCCGCAAGGGACGTGGAAAGAAAAAGGAGGGAGTTTCGGCGACGGATAGCTCGGCTGCTAATTCAGCTTCCGAGATGTCCGCCGCTGAAGAAGGTGATGGTGCCCTAAGCAGGGCAAATAGTGGAAGGACAGGCAGCTCGACGTCCTTGGCTGCTGTGGACATCGGTGCGGGGCAGATGGAGGTGGACCACCCATCTCGAAAACGCACCATCTCCCGGGGTGGCGGGGCGCCGGATTCGGCGGGCTGCTCTGCCGAGACGCCTCCCCCGAAGGCGCAGTACAGCGGTAGGGGTCGAGGCATCAGTCGACCTGTGGCCTCTCCACTACGTGCCCTATCTGCTAGCAGGGCAGAGGCCTTAGGCCTTAAAAGATTGGAAGCGGAGCAGAACGCCGAGGAGCGCCTGGCGCTTCTAACGGAAAAGCTCCGCCTCCCAGACGAGGGCCAGATAGGGACGGCCCAGGTCGAGGAAAGGGCCCTGAATAGTGTGGCCATAGTAGAGACGGTGGCTGCGGGTTCGCGGAACCTGAAGGGAAATTTCGTGCGTGGCCTCAAAGATGCCGCACACGAAATCACGCTGTCGGTCCAACGCTTGGCAGAGCAGAACAAGCGCCTCGAGGCGCAGAATGCTCGTCTTGAGGCGCAAAATCAGCGCCTCGACGAGGCTAACCGCTGCCTCGAGGCACGGATGGCAGAATTGGAGCAGGGTCAGGCCGGGTTACGGTTTGAGCTTGGGCTCCCCGCGGCTGCCCCGGTCCCGTCCTCCGCCCAGTCCAGCGTTGGGCAGGAGCTGGAGGACGAAACGGTCCGCGCGATTATTGACCGCATTGCTGCGGTCTTTGGTCCGCGGATAGACGCTCTGGCTGCGAGACTGCCGCCGGAACCGCGCCTGCGGCCGCCACTAGCGGCTGATAAGAGAAGGAGCGCAACGCCTGCAGTCCCGGCACCCCTGCCATACCAGGAAGGACAAGTATCCTTTGCTGCGGCGGCGGCCAAGTCTTCGGCGAAGAAAACTCCGGCTTCTGTGGCTGAGACTAAGGCCAAGAAGAAGTCAAAGAAACAGAGTAAGGCGGGGCAAGCCTCGAGGGGTCAGCCCCGAGAGGAGTTCCCGCCTCTGCCAAGCGCCGCCGCGCCTCCGCGTTCTGCTGCGCCGCGACAAACGGTCGCACCCTCACGGGCCGCGGTGGTCACACCCCGGGCTCCTGCCCCTGCCCCTGCCACTGCTGCGTCCTCAGACGGGGACTGGCAGGTGGTTGGGCCCCGGCGATCTCGGGCCAAGGGTCGCGGCGCTACCGCGGAGCGCGAGGCGGCGCCAATTAATCACAGAGGGGAAGTCCCGAAGCCAAGAGCCAAAAAGAAGTCGCGCAAGCTCAAGGTGCCGAAGACAGCAGCGGTTGTCATCACGCTGCTGCCTGAGGCCAAGGAAAAGGGCCTGACGTACGAGGCCGTCTTGAAGCGTGCCCGGCGGGAGATAAACGTCTCCGATCTCGGGGACGTCTCCGCTCGCTCCCGCCAAGCCCGGACAGGTGCTCGAATTTTCGAGTACCTGGGGCCAGAGGGCGCCAAGACGGCCGACACGATGGCCGCGAGGCTGCTGGGCCTGTTCCCAGCTGAGAGTGGTGTCCGGGTCGCCAGACCCGTGAAGTGCGCCGAACTGCGCATCTCCGGGCTGGACGATTCCGTGACGGCGGAAGAGATCCGGGAGGCAATCGCCTCGAAAACCGGGTCTCCCAGCAGCGCCGTCCGGGTGGGCACCATTCGCCCAGGTCCAGGTGGTGTGGGTGCCGTCTGGGCATCGTGCCCTGTCGCGGCGGCCAAAGATTTGGTCGCCGCCGGTAAACTTCTGGTGGGCTGGAGCGCCGCGCGGGTAACCGCGTTGGAGCCCCGGCCTGCCAGGTGTTACAAGTGCATGGCGGTCGGTCACACCCGGCCGCTGTGCACCAACTGCTTCGACTGCAGCGGGCTTTGCTTCCGCTGCGGTCAGGCAGGGCACCAGGCGGCGACCTGTACTGCCACTCCACACTGCCCCGCATGCGCGGCGGGCAACCGCCCCGCCAACCACTGCATGGGGCGGGTGGGGTGCAGGCCTCCGGCCAAGTCAGGCCCTAAGAGGGGGGTGGGCAGCCAATCGGCCCCGGCTGCCCAACCCAGCGCGGCTGGACCGCCGCAGCGCATGGAGGAGGATGTCGTGGTCTAGTTTATGGACCACGACTCTATCCTCCTCCAAGGGAATCTCGGCCGTTCCGCCAGGGCGCAGGACCTCTTCCTGCAATCCATGGCGGAGCGGTCGATCGGTGTTGCCGTAGCTGCGGAGCCCTACATAGTCCCCGATCGCCCCAATTGGGCGGGTAGCGGGGATGGCTCCGTGGCGGTCGTCGGGTCGGCGGCGCCGCATTCCCCGCCCTTGTCAGTCAAAGACAAGGGCACGGGATATGTGGCGGCTGAATGGGGAGGGGTCACGCTGTATGGCGTGTACTTCTCCCCCAATCGTAGTCTGGCGGCTTTCGAGGTCTTCCTGCACAACCTGGAGACCTCGATACGGCGTATGGCACCGAGCCCTGTGCTGGTGCTGGGGGACTTCAACGCCAAATCAACGGCGTGGGGGTCCCCCAGGACGGACGCCCGAGGTGCGGCGGTCCAAGAGTGGGCGGAAGCGGCGGACCTCGTGTTGCTAAACCGAGGGTCCGCCCTAACGTGCGTGCGGCGCGGGGGCGGGTCGATAGTGGACCTTTCGTTCGCTAGCCCCGGTGTCGCCGCACGTGTAAGGAGCTGGCGAGTCCTGGAGGAGGTCGAGACCCTATCTGACCACAGATACATTCAGATAGAGGTCTCCCGGACCCTTCAGGGCGCCAGCAGGGGTCACGTGGCGGACAGAACTCCCGCTTTTCCGCGTTGGGCTGTGGGTAGGCTCGACCGGGAGCTGCTGGTGGAGGCGGCCATCTTTCAATCTTGGCTGCCTCCTCCCCTGACGGAAGATGTGGGCGCCGAGGCTGGCCGCATTCGCGGCATGCTTACGCAGATCTGCGATGCGGCCATGCCCCGCGTGCGGCGCCCGCCCCGACGGAAGGGGGTCTACTGGTGGTCCCCGGAGCTGGCGGACCTCCGTGCGGCCTGTATTCGTGCCCGGAGGTCCTACACCCGCAGCCGACGTCGCCGAATCCGCGACGAAGAGCGGGAGGGCCGGCTGTATGCGGCGTACAACAGTGCGCGCGCCGCGTTTAAGCTAGCCATCTGTCGCGCCAAAGACGCGAAAAGGCAGGAGATGCTGGAGGGTCTCGAGCGTGACCCCTGGGGACGCCCGTACCGCGCGGCGCTCAACAAGCTCCGCGCCCAGGGCCCCCCCCTTACGGAGACCCTCCAGCCGGGCTTCCTCTCTGAGGTGGTTGAGGGACTATTCCCTTCACGGGCGGTGCACACGCCCCCGGTCATGGCTCCGCCAGATGACGACCGGGAGGCCGACGACGGGGAGGTACCGCCCGTGACGACGACGGAAATGGGGGCGGCGGCGGCGCGTATGCGGAGAAGCGCCGCCCCCGGGCCGGACGGGGTTCCCGCCCGAGTGCTGGCCCTGGTCCTCGACCACCTAGAGCCCCGCCTCAGGGGACTGTTCGACGCTTGCCTGGTGTCCGGACGGTTCCCTGACTGCTGGAAGGAGGGGAAGCTCGTGCTCCTGCCGAAGCCGGGACGGTCTCCGAATACAGTCGCGGCCTTCAGGCCCATCGTGTTGCTGGACGAGGCGGGCAAACTGCTCGAGCGGGTTGTCGCTGCCCGCATCGTCCGGCACCTAGGTGCGGTCGGCCCCGACCTGTCCGATGCCCAGTTCGGATTTCGGGCGGGTCGGTCTACGGTCGACGCCATCCTGCGCTTGAAGGCTGCGGCTGCGGAGGCCGTCACCTCGAGGGAAGTGCTGTTGGCGGTGTCGCTCGACATCGCCAACGCCTTCAATAGTCTGCCATTCGGCTGCATCAAGGAGGCACTCCGGTACCATGGAGTGCCCCTCTACCTAAGGCGGCTGGTGGCGGACTACCTCGACGGCCGCAGCGTCCTCTTCGTGGACCGGGAAGGGGACGTTGTAAGGAGGGCTATGTCGTGCGGCGTCCCGCAGGGTTCGGTTCTAGGGCCGCTCTTGTGGGACATCGGCTACGACTGGGTCCTCCGTGGCCGGCTCCCCCCCGGGCTGGGCGTAATTTGCTACGCAGACGATACGCTCGTCACAGCCCGGGGCGGGACCCTCGAGGAGGCGGCAACGCTGGCCACCTCAGGAACCGCGGAGGTGGTCAGGCGGATCGAGGCGCTGGGGCTTAGGGTGGCCCTTGAAAAGTCGGAGGCCCTACTCTTCCATGGGCCCCGACGCGGCCCACCCGCCGGCGCCTCGATAACGGTCAACGGTGTGGGCTTTCCAATCCAGGCCCACATCAAGTACCTTGGCCTGGTATTGGATGGACGGTGGCACTTCGACGAGCACTTCCGCCGTCTTGCGCCAAAGCTCGTCGGCACGGCGTCCGCCCTCGGGCGACTGATGCCGAATTTGGGCGGACCGAGTCTCGCGTGTCGACGACTCTACGCGGGGGTAGTACGGTCAATGGCACTGTACGGCGCGCCCGTGTGGGCGGAGTCCCTGGCCGCTCGCAATAGGGCCCTTCTGTGGCGTCCACAGAGGGTCGTAGCGGTCAGGGCAATACGCGGGTACCGCACGGTCTCGTGCGATGCAGCCTGCGCGTTGGCCGGAACCCCCCCGTGGGATCTGGAGGCGGAAGTGCTCGCCGACGTTTATCGGCGGGCGTCGACGGCGCGGGCGGGGGGCAGCGGCCCCTCGCCAAGCGCAATCTCAGCGTGGCGGGAAGATGCCCGCCGCGCCACCGTCCTAAAGTGGAGGTCTCGGCTGGAGACGCCCCGGGCTGGTCTCTGGACCGTGGGGGCGCTCCGGCCGATCTTGGAAGAATGGGCAGGGCGGCAGCACGGGGTCCTCACCTTCCGGTTGGTGCAGGTTTTGTCGGGGCACGGTTGCTTCGGCAAATACCTGCACACGATCGCTAGGAGGGAGACGACCCCAGGCTGTCACCACTGCGACTGCGGCGAGGACTCGGCGCAGCACACGCTCGAGTCGTGCCCGGCCTGGGATGTGCAGCGCCGGGAACTCGCTGCAGTCATAGGCGTGGACCTGTCGCTGCCGGCCGTTGCGCGAGCGATGGTTGGCAGTGACAGGGCCTGGACCGCGGTCGCCGCCTTCTGCGAGGCTGTCATCTCGCGGAAGGAGGCGGCGGAGAGGGCCCGGGAGGAATCCTCCTTCGCGGACCCGATTCGCCGCCGGCGCGCGGGGCGGCGTGCGCGCGCTTACCTGCGCCTGATGCCGCCCTAGCCGAGGCTGCGGACGGTGGGGTCGGGGAGTACCCTGCCGTCCGCGGAAGCCTACCGCGAAGGTGTGACGCCCAAGTGCGCGGGGCGTCGCACAAGAGAGGGTGCCCGAAGGGGCTGCCGCCTGCGGATCGCGGAGAAACGACGCGGTTCCCGTGATCCGCCGTAGCAAGGGCGGGTGAGGGCGCACGGTGGGTTTTTAGTGGGTGAGAGCCCCACACTACCCCGTTGTCTCCCCGGGCAGCGGGGTGTGCGGTAGGACATTTTTGCCCACCTAAAATAAAAAAAAAAAAAAAAAAAAAAAAAAGGTTAGGTTAGGTTGCTGCCCTACTCTTCCATGGGCCCCGACGCGGCCCACCCGCCGGCGCCTCGATAACGGTCAACGGTGTGGGCTTTCCAATCCAGGCCCACATCAAGTACCTGGGCCTGGTATTGGATGGACGGTGGCACTTTGACGAGCACTTCCGCCGTCTTGCGCCAAAGCTCGTCGGCACGGCGTCCGCCCTCGGGCGACTGATGCCGAATTTGGGCGGACCGAGTCTCGCGTGTCGACGACTCTACGCGGGGGTAGTACGGTCAATGGCACTGTACGGCGCGCCCGTGTGGGCGGAGTCCCTGGCCGCTCGCAATAGGGCCCTTCTGTGGCGTCCACAGAGGGTCGTAGCGGTCAGGGCAATACGCGGGTACCGCACGGTCTCGTGCGATGCAGCCTGCGCGTTGGCCGGAACCCCCCCTTGGGATCTGGAGGCGGAAGTGCTCGCCGACGTTTATCGGCGGGCGTCGACGGCGCGGGCGGGGGGCAGCCGCCCCTCGCCAAGCGCAATCTCTGCGTGGCGGGAAGATGCCCGCCGCGCCACCGTCCTAAAGTGGAGGTCTCGGCTGGAGACGCCCCGGGCTGGTCTCTGGACCGTGGGGGCGCTCCGGCCGATCTTGGAAGAATGGGCAGGGCGGCAGCACGGGGTCCTCACCTTCCGGTTGGTGCAGGTTTTGTCGGGGCACGGTTGCTTCGGCAAATACCTGCGCACGATCGCTAGGAGGGAGACGACCCCAGGCTGTCACCACTGCGACTGCGGCGAGGACTCGGCGCAGCACACGCTCGAGTCGTGCCCGGCCTGGGATGTGCAGCGCCGGGAACTCGCTGCAGTCATAGGCGTGGACCTGTCGCTGCCGGCCGTTGCGCGAGCGATGGTTGGCAGTGACAGGGCCTGGACCGCGGTCGCCGCCTTCTGCGAGGCTGTCATCTCGCGGAAGGAGGCGGCGGAGAGGGCCCGGGAGGAATCCTCCTTCGCGGACCCGATTCGCCGCCGGCGCGCGGGGCGGCGTGCGCGCGCTTACCTGCGCCTGATGCCGCCCTAGCCGAGGCTGCGGACGGTGGGGTCGGGGAGTACCCTGCCGTCCGCGGAAGCCTACCGCGAAGGTGTGACGCCCAAGTGCGCGGGGCGTCGCACAAGAGAGGGTGCCCGAAGGGGCTGCCGCCTGCGGATCGCGGAGAAACGACGCGGTTCCCGTGATCCGCCGTAGCAAGGGCGGGTGAGGGCGCACGGTGGGTTTTTAGTGGGTGAGAGCCCCACACTACCCCGTTGTCTCCCCGGGCAGCGGGGTGTGCGGTAGGACATTTTTGCCCACCTAAAATAAAAAAAAAAAAAAAAAAAAAAAAAAAAAGGTTAGGTTAGGTTGGGGTGCTAATTTGTCCGGTTTACCTCCTAGTGGTGCACCCCGGGCAACGTCGGCAGTCGCCGGCGGCTAAAATTCCGGACAGGACGGGTCTCCGCGTGTCCCTCTGACTCAGCAGAGGGCACGGTGGATAGACCAGGCGTCGGAGTCGGTGGGGCCAGACTGGCTCACCGGGCTCTGGAGAGGGGGGACAGTGGGGCCACAGCGGCCCCCCCCGTCCCAAATCGTAAACCTGAGCGCGTGTCTGTGGTTACGTCTCGCGGGCATACAGGAACGAGGGTCTTGGCTTAATCGCCCGGACCGCGAGGAAGACAACCTCTATAAAAAATTACCCCGAATCTCAAGTTCTGGCGCGCGGCGAGGAGATGCATGGCTGATGGGTAGTTCAGTCTCGAGCGCGCCCCCAGCCAGGGTACCTGCGGTCCCCCTGTGTTGGGTTACAAATGTACGCTTACCCGGGTACTGGGAGCTCTGCCCGGGTGGACCTCCTTTCTCCCACACTCGTGGGAACAAAATGGTAAATAGTTCAAATAAAAATAATTTTAACTCGACGGAATCGGGTGCAACACCCGATGCCTCAGCCGATGGAGGTCCGGCTTTAAACACGGCCTCCACATCAACATCAGTCGCGCCACAAGCGTTACTACGTGACGCGAAAGGCAAGTTTCGGTCCCGTAAGGGACGCGGAAAAGGAAAAGGAGGAGCTTCGGCAACGGACAGCTCGGCCGCTAATTCGGCTTCCGAGATGTCCGCTGCTGAAGAAAGTGATTGCGCCCTAAGGGCAAATATCAGAAGGGCGGGCAGCACAACAGCCGCTGCGGACGTGAGTGCTGGGCAGATGGATATTGATAATCCGTCGCGGAAGCGCACCATGTCCCAGGGTGGTGGGGCACCCGAATCAGACGACTGCCCTACTGAGACGCCTCCCCCGAAAGCGCAGTATAGCGTTAGGGGTCGAGGCATGAGCCGTCCTGTGGCACCTGCGCCTCGTGCCACATCTGCCAGTAGGGCAGAAACCCTAAGCCTAAAAAGGCTGGAGGCGGAGCAAAACGCCGAGGAGCGCCTGGCGCTTTTAACGGAAAAACTCCGCCTCCCAGACGAGGGCCATATTGGGACGGCCCAAGCTGAGGAGAGGGCCCTGAACAGTGTGGCCATAGTGGAGACGGTGGCGGCTGGTTCCCGAAACCTCAAGGGGAACTTCGTGCGTGGCCTTAAAGACGCTGCGCACGAGATCTCGCTGTCGGTCCGGCGCTTGGCGGAGCAGAACAAGCGCCTCGAGGCTCAGAACGCTCGTCTGGAGGCGCAGAACCAGCGCCTCGACGAGGCTAACCGCTGCCTCGAGGCACGGATGGCAGAGTTGGAGCAGGGTCAGGCCGGGTTACGGGTTGAGCTTGGGCTCCCCGTGGCTGCCCCGGCTTCGTCCACTGCCCAGTCAGGCCCTGGACCGGAGTCGGAAGATGAAGCACTCCGCGTGATCATCGACCGCATTGCTGCGGTCTTTGGTCCGCGGTTCGACGCTTTGGCCGCGAGGCTGCCACCGGAGCCACGACTGCGGCCGCCGCTGGCGGCAGACAAAAGGAATGGCACGACGTCCTCAGCGCCGACAGCCCTGCCGTGCCAGGGGGGCCATGTGTCCTTTGCCGCGACGGCGGCCAAACCAGCGGCGGCCAAAACACCGGCGGCTCCTGTGGTTAAAGAAAAGGGCCAAAATAAAAAGGCCAAGAATAAGGGCAAGGCGGGACAAGCCCCGAGGGGTCAGCCCCGAGAGGAGTTCCCGCCTCTGCCAAGCACCGCTGCACCTGCACGTTCTGCGCCGCGACAAACTGCCGCATCTACACGGGCCGCGGTGGTCACAGCCCCGGCTCCTGCCCCCGGTCCTGCCACTAATTCCTCCTCAGATGGGGACTGGCAGGTGGTTGGACCCCGGCGATCCCGGGCCAAGGATCGCGGCGCCGCCGCGGGGCGTGAGGCGGCACCAATTGGCCAGAGAGAAGACCCAAAGCCGCGAAAAAAGAGGTCGCGCAAACTCAAGGTGCCGAAGACAGCAGCGGTGGTCATCACGCTGCTGCCTGAGGCCAAGGAAAAGGGCCTGACATACGAGGCCGTCTTGAAGCGTGCCCGGCGGGATATAAACGTCTCCGATCTCGGGGACGTCTCCGCTCGCTCCCGCCAAGCCCGCACAGGTGCTCGTATTTTCGAGTACCTGGGGCCAGAGGGCGCCAAGACGGCCGACGCGATGGCCGCGAGGCTGCTGGGCCTGTTCCCAGCTGAGAGTGGTGTCCGGGTCGCCAGACCCGTGAAGTGCGCCGAACTGCGCATTTCCGGGCTGGACGATTCCGTGACGGCGGAAGAGATCCGGGAGGCAATCGTCTCGAAAACCGGGTCTCCCAGCAGCGCCGTCCGGGTGGGCACCATTCGCCCAGGTCCAGGTGGTGTGGGTGCCGTCTGGGTATCGTGCCCTGTCGCGGCGGCCAAAGATTTGGTCGCCGCCGGTAGACTTCTGGTGGGCTGGAGCGCCGCGCGGGTAACCGCGTTGGAGCCCCGGCCTGCCAGGTGCTACAAGTGCATGGCGGTCGGTCACACCCGGCCGCTGTGCACCAACTGCTTTGACTGCAGCGGGCTTTGCTTCCGCTGCGGTCAGGCAGGGCACCAGGCGGCGACCTGTACTGCCACCCCACACTGCCCCGCATGTGCGGCGGGCAACCGCCCCGCCAACCACTGCATGGGGCGGGTGGGGTGCAGGCCTCCGGCCAAGTCAGGCCCTAAGAGGGGGGTGGGCAGCCAATCGGCCCCGGCTGCCCAACCCAGCGCGGCTGGACCGCCGCAGCGCATGGAGGAGGATATCGTGGTCTAGTTTATGGAGCACGACTCTATCCTCCTCCAAGGGAATCTCGGCCGCTCCGCCAGGGCGCAGGACCTCTTCCTGCAATCCATGGCGGAGCGGTCGATCGGTGTTGCCGTAGCTGCGGAGCCCTACATAGTCCCCGATCGCCCCAATTGGGCGGGTAGCGGGGATGGCTCCGTGGCGGTCGTCGGGTCGGCGGCGCCGCATTCCCCGCCCTTGTCAGTCAAAGACAAGGGCACGGGATATGTGGCGGCTGAATGGGGAGGGGTCACGCTGTATGGCGTGTACTTCTCCCCCAATCGTAGTCTGGCGGCTTTCGAGGTCTTCCTGCACAGCCTGGAGACCTCGATACGGCGTATGGCACCGAGCCCTGTGCTCGTGCTGGGGGACTTCAACGCCAAATCAACGGCGTGGGGGTCCCCCAGGACGGACGCCCGAGGTGCGGCGGTCCAAGAGTGGGCGGAAGCGGCGGACCTCGTGTTGCTAAACCGAGGGTCCGCCCTAACGTGCGTGCGGCGCGGGGGCGGGTCGATAGTGGACCTTTCGTTCGCTAGCCCCGGTGTCGCCGCACGTGTAAGGAGCTGGCGAGTCCTGGAGGAGGTCGAGACCCTATCTGACCACAGATACATTCAGATAGAGGTCTCCCGGACCCTTCAGGGCGCCAGCAGGGGTCACGCGGCGGACAGAACTCCCGCTTTTCCGCGATGGGCTGTGGGTAGGCTCGACCGGGAGCTGCTGGTGGAGGCGGCCATTTTTCAATCTTGGCTGCCTCCCCCCCTGACGGAAGACGTGGGCGCCGAGGCTGGCCGCATTCGCGGCATGCTTACGCAGATCTGCGATGCGGCCATGCCCCGCGTGCGGCGCCCGCCCCGACGGAAGGGGGTCTACTGGTGGTCTCCGGAGCTGGCGGACCTCCGTGCGGCCTGTATTCGTGCCCGGAGGTCCTACACCCGCAGCCGACGTCGCCGAATCCGCGACGAAGAGCGGGAGGGCCGGCTGTATGCGGCGTACAACAGTGCGCGCGCCGCGTTTAAGCTGGCCATCTGTCGCGCCAAAGACGCGAAAAGGCAGGAGATGCTGGAGGGTCTCGAGCGTGACCCCTGGGGACGCCCGTACCGCGCGGCGCTCAACAAGCTCCGCGCCCAGGGCCCCCCCCTTACGGAGACCCTCCAGCCGGGCTTCCTCTCTGAGGTGGTTGAGGGACTATTCCCTTCACGGGCGGTGCACACGCCCCCGGTCATGGCTCCGCCAGATGATGACCGGGAGGCCGACGACGGGGAGGTACCGCCCGTGACGACGACGGAAATGGGGGCGGCGGCAGCGCGTATGCAGAGAAGCGCCGCCCCCGGGCCGGACGGGGTTCCCGCCCGAGTGCTGGCCCTGGTCCTCGACCACCTAGAGCCCCGCCTCAGGGGACTGTTCGACGCTTGCCTGGTGTCCGGACGGTTCCCTGACTGCTGGAAGGAGGGGAAGCTCGTGCTCCTGCCGAAGCCGGGACGGTCTCCGAATACAGTCGCGGCCTTCAGGCCCATCGTGTTGCTGGACGAGGCGGGCAAACTGCTCGAGCGGGTAGTCGCTGCCCGCATCGTCCGGCACCTAAGTGCGGTCGGCCCCGACCTGTCCGATGCCCAGTTCGGATTTCGGGCGGGTCGGTCTACGGTCGACGCCATCCTGCGCTTGAGGGCCGCGGCTGCAGAGGCCGTCACCTCGAGGGAAGTGCTGTTGGCGGTGTCGCTCGACATCGCCAACGCCTTCAATAGTCTGCCATTCGGCTGCATCAAGGAGGCACTCCGGTACCATGGAGTGCCCCTCTACCTAAGGCGGCTGGTGGCGGACTACCTCGACGGCCGCAGCGTCCTCTTCGTGGACCGGGAAGGGGACGTTGTAAGGAGGGCTATGTCGTGCGGCGTCCCGCAGGGTTCGGTTCTAGGGCCGCTCCTGTGGGACATCGGCTACGACTGGGTCCTCCGTGGCCGGCTCCCCCCCGGGCTGGGCGTAATTTGCTACGCAGACGATACGCTCGTCACAGCCCGGGGCGGGACCCTCGAGGAGGCGGCAACGCTGGCCACCTCAGGAACCGCGGAGGTGGTCAGGCGGATCGAGGCGCTGGGGCTTAGGGTGGCCCTTGAAAAGTCGGAGGCCCTACTCTTCCATGGGCCCCGACGCGGCCCACCCGCCGGCGCCTCGATAACGGTCAACGGTGTGGGCT
Organism: Leucoma salicis; assembly: GCA_948253155.1. Taxonomy (NCBI): domain Eukaryota; kingdom Metazoa; phylum Arthropoda; class Insecta; order Lepidoptera; family Erebidae; genus Leucoma; species Leucoma salicis. Next base: position 24,047,049 of record OX411820.1, read on the forward strand.
TTCCAATCCAGGCCCACATCAAGTACCTGGGCCTGGTATTGGATGGACGGTGGCACTTTGACGAGCACTTCCGCCGTCTTGCGCCAAAGCTCGTCGGCACGGCGTCCGCCCTCGGGCGACTGATGCCGAATTTGGGCGGACCGAGTCTCGCGTGTCGACGACTCTACGCGGCGGTAGTACGGTCAATGGCACTGTACGGCGCGCCCGTGTGGGCGGAGTCCCTGGCCGCTCGCAATAGGGCCCTTCTGTGGCGTCCACAGAGGGTCGTAGCGGTCAGGGCAATACGCGGGTACCGCACGGTCTCGTGCGATGCAGCCTGCGCGTTGGCCGGAACCCCCCCTTGGGATCTGGAGGCGGAAGTGCTCGCCGACGTTTATCGGCGGGCGTCGACGGCGCGGGCGGGGGGCAGCCGCCCCTCGCCAAGCGCAATCTCTGCGTGGCGGGAAGATGCCCGCCGCGCCACCGTCCTAAAGTGGAGGTCTCGGCTGGAGACGCCCCGGGCTGGTCTCTGGACCGTGGGGGCGCTCCAGCCGATCTTGGAAGAATGGGCAGGGCGGCAGCACGGGGTCCTCACCTTCCGGTTGGTGCAGGTTTTGTCGGGGCACGGTTGCTTCGGCAAATACCTGCACACGATCGCTAGGAGGGAGACGACCCCAGGCTGTCACCACTGCGACTGCGGCGAGGACTCGGCGCAGCACACGCTCGAGTCGTGCCCGGCCTGGGATGTGCAGCGCCGGGAACTCGCTGCAGTCATAGGCGTGGACCTGTCGCTGCCGGCCGTTGCGCGAGCGATGGTTGGCAGTGACAGGGCCTGGACCGCGGTCGCCGCCTTCTGCGAGGCTGTCATCTCGCGGAAGGAGGCGGCGGAGAGGGCCCGGGAGGAATCCTCCTTCGCGGACCCGATTCGCCGCCGGCGCGCGGGGCGGCGTGCGCGCGCTTACCTGCGCCTGATGCCGCCCTAGCCGAGGCTGCGGACGGTGGGGTCGGGGAGTACCCTGCCGTCCGCGGAAGCCTACCGCGAAGGTGTGACGCCCAAGTGCGCGGGGCGTTGCACAAGAGAGGGTGCCCGAAGGGGCTGCCGCCTGCGGATCGCGGAGAAACGACGCGGTTCCCGTGATCCGCCGTAGCAAGGGCGGGTGAGGGCGCACGGTGGGTTTTTAGTGGGTGAGAGCCCCACACTACCCCGTTGTCTCCCCGGGCAGCGGGGTGTGCGGTAGGACATTTTTGCCCACCTAAAATAAAAAAAAAAAAAAAAAAGGTTAGGTTAGGTTCCCCGACGGAAGGGGGTCTACTGGTGGTCCCCGGAGCTGGCGGACCTCCGTGCGGCCTGTATTTGTGCCCGGAGGTCCTACACCCGCAGCCGACGTCGCCGAATCCGCGACGAAGAGCGGGAGGGCCGGCTGTATGCGGCGTATAACAGTGCGCGTGCCGCGTTTAAGCTGGCCATCTGTCGCGCCAAAGACGTGAAAAGGCAGGAGATGCTGGAGGGTCTCGAGCGTGACCCCTGGGGACGCCCGTACCGCGCGGCGCTCAACAAGCTCCGCGCCCAGGGCCCCCCCCTTACGGAGACCCTCCAGCCGGGCTTCCTCTCTGAGGTGGTTGAGGGACTATTCCCTTCACGGGCGGTGCACACGCCCCCGGTCATGGCTCCGCCAGATGACGACCGGGAGGCCAACGACGGGGAGGTACCGCCCGTGACGACGACGGAAATGGGGGCGGCGGCAGCGCGTATGCGGAGAAGCGCCGCCCCCGGGCCGGACGGGGTTCCCGCCCGAGTGTTGGCCCTGGTCCTCGACCACCTAGAGCCCCGCCTCAGGGGACTGTTCGACGCTTGCCTGGTGTCCGGACGGTTCCCTGACTGCTGGAAGGAGGGGAAGCTCGTGCTCCTGCCGAAGCCGGGACGGTCTCCGAATACAGTCGCGGCCTTCAGGCCCATCGTGTTGCTGGACGAGGCGGGCAAACTGCTCGAGCGGGTAGTCGCTGCCCGCATCGTCCGGCACCTAAGTGCGGTCGGCCCCGACCTGTCGGTCTACGGTCGACGCCATCCTGCGCTTGAAGGCCGCGGCTGCGGAGGCCGTCACCTCGAGGGAAGTGCTGTTGGCGGTGTCGCTCGACATCGCCAACGCCTTCAATAGTCTGCCATTCGGCTGCATCATGGAGGCACTCCGATACCATGGAGTGCCCCTCTACCTAAGGCGGCTGGTGGCGGACTACCTCGACGGCCGCAGCGTCCTCTTCGTGGACCGGGAAGGGGACGTTGTAAGGAGGGCTATGTCGTGCGGCGTCCCGCAGGGTTCGGTTCTAGGGCCGCTCCTGTGGGACATCGGCTACGACTGGGTCCTCCGTGGCCGGCTCCCCCCCGGGCTGGGCGTAATTTGCTACGCAGACGATACGCTCGTCACAGCCCGGGGCGGGACCCTCGAGGAGGCGGCAACGCTGGCCACCTCAGGAACCGCGGAGGTGGTCAGGCGGATCGAGGCGCTGGGGCTTAGGGTGGCCCTTGAAAAGTCGGAGGCCCTACTCTTCCATGGGCCCCGACGCGGCCCACCCGCCGGCGCCTCGATAACGGTCAACGGTGTGGGCTTTCCAATCCAGGCCCACATCAAATATCTGGGCCTGGTATTGGATGGACGGTGGCACTTTGACGAGCACTTCCGCCGTCTTGCGCCAAAGCTCGTCGGCACGGCGTCCGCCCTCGGGCGACTGATGCCGAATTTGGGCGGACCGAGTCTCGCGTGTCGACGACTCTACGCGGGGGTAGTACGGTCAATGGCACTGTACGGCGCGCCCGTGTGGGCGGAGTCCCTGGCCGCTCGCAATAGGGCCCTTCTGTGGCGTCCACAGAGGGTCGTAGCGGTCAGGGCAATACGCGGGTACCGCACGGTCTCGTGCGATGCAGCCTGCGCGTTGGCCGGAACCCCCCCGTGGGATCTGGAGGCGGAAGTGCTCGCCGACGTTTATCGGCGGGCGTCGACGGCGCGGGCGGGGGGCAGCCGCCCCTCGCCAAGCGCAATCTCTGCGTGGCGGGAAGATGCCCGCCGCGCCACCGTCCTAAAGTGGAGGTCTCGGCTGGAGACGCCCCGGGCTGGTCTCTGGACCGTGGGGGCGCTCCAGCCAATCTTGGAAGAATGGGCGGGGCGGCAGCACGGGGTCCTCACCTTCCGGTTGGTGCAGGTTTTGTCGGGGCACGGTTGCTTCGGCAAATACCTGCACACGATCGCTAGGAGGGAGACGACCCCAGGCTGTCACCACTGCGACTGCGGCGAGGACTCGGCGCAGCACACGCTCGAGTCGTGCCCGGCCTGGGATGTGCAGCGCCGGGAACTCGCTGCAGTCATAGGCGTGGACCTGTCGCTGCCGGCCGTTGCGCGAGCGATGGTTGGCAGTGACAGGGCCTGGACCGCGGTCGCCGCCTTCTGCGAGGCTGTCATCTCGCGGAAGGAGGCGGCGGAGAGGGCCCGGGAGGAATCCTCCTTCGCGGACCCGATTCGCCGCCGGCGCGCGGGGCGGCGTGCTCGCGCTTACCTGCGCCTGATGCCGCCCTAGCCGAGGCTGCGGACGGTGGGGTCGGGGAGTACCCTGCCGTCCGCGGAAGCCTACCGCGAAGGTGTGACGCCCAAGTGCGCGGGGCGTCGCACAAGAGAGGGTGCCCGAAGGGGCTGCCGCCTGCGGATCGCGGAGAAACGACGCGGTTCCCGTGATCCGCCGTAGCAAGGGCGGGTGAGGGCGCACGGTGGGTTTTTAGTGGGTGAGAGCCCCACACTACCCCGTTGTCTCCCCGGGCAGCGGGGTGTGCGGTAGGACATTTTTGCCCACCTAAAATAAAAAAAAAAAAAAAAAAAGGTTGGGGTGCTAATTTGTCCGGTTTACCTCCTAGTGGTGCACCCCGGGCAACGTCGGCAGTCGCCGGCGGCTAAAATTCCGGACAGGACGGGTCGGACCAGGCGTCGGAGTCGGTGGGGCCAGACTGGCTCACCGGGCTCTGGAGAGGGGGGACAGTGGGGCCACAGCGGCCCCCCCCGTCCCAAATCGTAAACCTGAGCGCGTGCCTGTGGTTACGTCTCGCGGGCATACAGGAACGAGGGTCTTGGCTTAATCGCCCGGACTGCGAGGAAGACAACCTCTATAAAAAATTACCCCGAATCTCAAGTTCTGGCGTGCGGCGAGGAGATGCATGGCTGATGGGTAGTTCAGTCTCGAGCGCGCCCCCAGCCAGGGTACCTGCGGTCCCCCTGTGTTGGGTTACAAATGTACGCTTACCCGGGTAATGGGAGCTCTGCCCGGGTGGACCTCCTTTCTCCCACACTAGTGGGAACAAAATGGTTAATGGTTTGAATAAAAATAATTTTAACTCGACGGAATCGGGTGCTACACCCGATGCCTCAGCCGATGGAGGTCCGGCTTTAAACACGGCCTCCACATCAACATCAGTAGCGCCACAAGCGTTACTACGTGACGCGAAAGGTAAGTTTCGGTCCCGTAAGGGACGCGGAAAAAGAAAAGGAGGAGCTTCGGCAACGGACAGCTCGGCCGCTAATTCGGCTTCCGAGATGTCCGCTGCTGAAGAAAGTGATTGCGCCCTAAGGGCAAATATCAGAAGGGCGGGCAGCGCAATAGCTGCGGCGGACGTGAGTGCGGGGCAGATGGATGTTGATCATCCGTCGCGGAAGCGCACCATGTCCCAGGGTGGTGGGGCGCCTGAATCAGAGGACTGCCCTACTGAGACGCCTCCCCCGAAAGCGCAGTATAGCGTTAGGGGTCGAGGCATGAGCCGTCCTGTGGCACCTGCGCCTCGTGCCACATCTGCCAGTAGGGCAGAAACCCTAAGCCTAAAAAGGCTGGAGGCGGAGCAAAACGCCGAGGAGCGCCTGGCGCTTTTAACGGAAAAACTCCGCCTCCCAGACCGGCGCTTGGCGGAGCAGAACAAGCGCCTCGAGGCCCAGAACGCTCGTCTGGAGGCGCAGAACCAGCGCCTCGACGAGGCTAACCGCTGCCTCGAGGCACGGATGGCAGAGTTGGAGCAGGGTCAGGCCGGGTTACGGGTTGAGCTTGGGCTCCCCGCGGCTGCCCCGGCTTCGTCCACTGCCCAGTCAGGCCCTGGACCGGAGTCGGAAGACGAAGCACTCCGCGTGATCATCGACCGCATTGCTGCGGTCTTTGGTCCGCGGTTCGACGCTTTGGCCGCGAGGCTGCCACCGGAGCCACGACTGCGGCCGCCGCTAGCGGCAGACAAAAGGAATGGCGCAACGTCCTCAGCGCCGACAGCCCTGCCGTGCCAGGGGGGCCATGTGTCCTTTGCCACGACGGTGGCCAAACCAGCGGCGGCCAAAACACCAGCGGCCAAACCACCTACGGCTCCTGTGGTTAAAGAAAAGGGCCAAAATAAAAAGGCCAAGAATAAGGGCAAGGCGGGACAAGCCCCGAGGGGTCAGCCCCGAGAGGAGTTCCCGCCTCTGCCGAGCACCGCTGCACGTTCTGCGCCGCGACAAATTGCCGCATCTACACGGGCCGCGGTGGTCACAGCCCCGGCTCCTGCCCCCGGTCCTGCCACTAATGCCTCCTCAGATGGGGACTGGCAGGTGGTTGGACCCCGGCGATCCCGGGCCAAGGATCGCGGTGCCGCCGCGGGGCGTGAAGCAGCACCAATTGGCCAGAGAGAAGCCCCAAAGCCGCGAAAAAAGAGGTCGCGCAAACTCAAGGTGCCGAAGACAGCAGCGGTGGTCATCACGCTGCTGCCTGAGGCCAAGGAAAAGGGCCTGACATACGAGGCCGTCTTGAAGCGTGCCCGGCGGGATATAAACGTCTCCGATCTCGGGGACGTCTCCGCTCGCTCCCGCCAAGCCCGGACAGGTGCTCGAATTTTCGAGTACCTGGGGCCAGAGGGCACCAAGACGGCCGACGCGATGGCCGCGAGGCTGCTGGGCCTGTTCCCAGCTGAGAGTGGTGTCCGGGTCGCCAGACCCGTGAAGTGCGCCGAACTGCGCATTTCCGGGCTGGACGATTCTGTGACGGCGGAAGAGATCCGGGAGGCAATCGCCTCGAAAACCGGGTCTCCCAGCAGCGCCGTCCGGGTGGGCACCATTCGCCCAGGTCCAGGTGGTGTGGGTGCCGTCTGGGCATCGTGCCCTGTCGCGGCGGCCAAAGATTTGGTCGCCGCCGGTAGACTTCTGGTGGGCTGGAGCGCCGCGCGGGTAACCGCGTTGGAGCCCCGGCCTGCCAGGTGTTACAAGTGCATGGCGGTCGGTCACACCCGGCCGCTGTGCACCAACTGCTTTGACTGCAGCGGGCTTTGCTTCCGCTGCGGTCAGGCAGGGCACCAGGCGGCGACCTGTACTGCCACCCCACACTGCCCCGCATGTGCGGCGGGCAACCGCCCCGCCAACCACTGCATGGGGCGGGTGGGGTGCAGGCCTCCGGCCAAGTCAGGCCCTAAGAGCGCGGCTGGACCGCCGCAGCGCATGGAGGAGGATATCGTGGTCTAGTTTATGGAGCACGACTCTATCCTCCTCCAAGGGAATCTCGGCCGCTCCGCCAGGGCGCAGGACCTCTTCCTGCAATCCATGGCGGAGCGGTCGATCGGTGTTGCCGTAGCCGCGGAGCCCTACATAGTCCCCGATCGCCCCAATTGGGCGGGTAGCGGGGATGGCTCCGTGGCAGTCGTCGGGTCGGCGGCGCCGCATTCCCCGCCCTTGTCAGTCAAAGACAAGGGCACGGGATATGTGGCGGCCGAATGGGGAGGAGTCACGTTGTACGGCGTGTACTTCTCCCCCAATCGTAGTCTGGCGGCCTACGAGGTCTTCCTGCACAACCTGGAGACCTCGATACGGCGTATGGCACCGAGCCCTGTGCTCGTGCTGGGGGACTTTAACGCCAAATCAACGGCGTGGGGGTCCCCCAGGACGGACGCCCGAGGTGCGGCGGTCCAAGAGTGGGCGGATGCGGCGGACCTCGTGTTGCTAAACCGAGGGTCCGCCCTAACGTGCGTGCGGCGCGGGGGCGGGTCGATAGTGGACCTTTCGTTCGCTAGCCCCGGTGTCGCCGCACGTGTAAGGAGCTGGCGAGTCCTGGAGGAGGTCGAGACCCTATCTGACCACAGATACATTCAGATAGAGGTCTCCCGGACCCTTCAGGGCGCCAGCAGGGGTCACGCGGCGGACAGAACTCCCGCTTTTCCGCGATGGGCTGTGGGTAGGCTCGACCGGGAGCTGCTGGTGGAGGCGGCCATTTTTCAATCTTGGCTGCCTCCCCCCCTGACGGAAGACGTGGGCGCCGAGGCTGGCCGCATTCGCGGCATGCTTACGCAGATCTGCGATGCGGCCATGCCCCGCGTGCGGCGCCCGCCCCGACGGAAGGGGGTCTACTGGTGGTCCCCGGAGCTGGCGGACCTCCGTGCGGCCTGTATTCGTGCCCGGAGGTCCTACACCCGCAGCCGACGTCGCCGAATCCGCGATGAAGAGCGGGAGGGCCGGCTGTATGCGGCGTACAACAGTGCGCGCGCCGCGTTTAAGCTGGCCATCTGTCGCGCCAAAGAAGCGAAAAGGCAGGAGATGCTGGAGGGTCTCGAGCGTGACCCCTGGGGACGCCCGTACCGCGCGGCGCTCAACAAGCTCCGCGCCCAGGGCCCCCCCCTTACGGAGACCCTCCAGCCGGGCTTCCTCTCTGAGGTGGTTGAGGGACTATTCCCTTCACGGGCGGTGCACACGCCCCCGGTCATGGCTCCGCCAGATGACGACCGGGAGGCCGACGACGGGGAGGAAGCCGGGACGGTCTCCGAATACAGTCGCGGCCTTCAGGCCCATCGTGTTGCTGGACGAGGCGGGCAAACTGCTCGAGCGGGTAGTCGCTGCCCGCATCGTCCGGCACCTAGGCGCGGTCGGCCCCGACCTGTCCGATGCCCAGTTCGGATTTCGGGCGGGTCGGTCTACGGTCGACGCCATCCTGCGCTTGAAGGCCGCGGCTGCGGAGGCCGTCACCTCGAGGGAAGTGCTGTTGGCGGTGTCGCTCGACATCGCCAACGCCTTCAATAGTCTGCCATTCGGCTGCATCATGGAGGCACTCCGATACCATGGAGTGCCCCTCTACCTAAGGCGGCTGGTGGCGGACTACCTCGACGGCCGCAGCGTCCTCTTCGTGGACCGGGAAGGGGACGTTGTAAGGAGGGCTATGTCGTGCGGCGTCCCGCAGGGTTCGGTTCTAGGGCCGCTCCTGTGGGACATCGGCTATGACTGGGTCCTCCGTGGCCGGCTCCCCCCCGGGCTGGGCGTAATTTGCTACGCAGACGATACGCTCGTCACAGCCCGGGGCGGGACCCTCGAGGAGGCGGCAACGCTGGCCACCTCAGGAACCGCGGAGGTGGTCAGGCGGATCGAGGCGCTGGGGCTTAGGGTGGCCCTTGAAAAGTCGGAGGCCCTACTCTTCCATGGGCCCCGACGCGGCCCACCCGCCGGCGCCTCGATAACGGTCAACGGTGTGGGCTTTCCAATCCAGGCCCACATCAAATATCTGGGCCTGGTATTGGATGGACGGTGGCACTTTGACGAGCACTTCCGCCGTCTTGCGCCAAAGCTCGTCGGCACGGCGTCCGCCCTCGGGCGACTGATGCCGAATTTGGGCGGACCGAGTCTCGCGTGTCGACGACTCTACGCGGGGGTAGTACGGTCAATGGCACTGTACGGCGCGCCCGTGTGGGCGGAGTCCCTGGCCGCTCGCAATAGGGCCCTTCTGTGGCGTCCACAGAGGGTCGTAGCGGTCAGGGCAATACGCGGGTACCGCACGGTCTCGTGCGATGCAGCCTGCGCGTTGGCCGGAACCCCCCCGTGGGATCTGGAGGCGGAAGTGCTCGCCGACGTTTATCGGCGGGCGTCGACGGCGCGGGCGGGGGGCAGCCGCCCCTCGCCAAGCGCAATCTCAGCGTGGCGGGAAGATGCCCGCCGCGCCACCGTCCTAAAGTGGAGGTCTCGGCTGGAGACGCCCCGGGCTGGTCTCTGGACCGTTGGGGCGCTCCAGCCGATATTGGAAGAATGGGCAGGGCGGCAGCACGGGGTCCTCACCTTCCGGTTGGTGCAGGTTTTGTCGGGGCACGGTTGCTTCGGCAAATACCTGCACACGATCGCTAGGAGGGAGACGACCCCAGGCTGTCACCACTGCGACTGCGGCGAGGACTCGGCGCAGCACACGCTCGAGTCGTGCCCGGCCTGGGATGTGCAGCGCCGGGAACTCGCTGCAGTCATAGGCGTGGACCTGTCGCTGCCGGCCGTTGCGCGAGCGATGGTTGGCAGTGACAGGGCCTGGACCGCGATCGCCGCCTTCTGCGAGGCTGTCATCTCGCGGAAGGAGGCGGCGGAGAGGGCCCGGGAGGAATCCTCCTTCGCGGACCCGATTCGCCGCCGGCGCGCGGGGCGGCGTGCGCGCGCTTACCTGCGCCTGATGCCGCCCTAGCCGAGGCTGCGGACGGTGGGGTCGGGGAGTACCCTGCCGTCCGCGGAAGCCTACCGCGAAGGTGTGACGCCCAAGTGCGCGGGGCGTCGCACAAGAGAGGGTGCCCGAAGGGGCTGCCGCCTGTGGATCGCGGAGAAACGACGCGGTTCCCGTGATCCGCCGTAGCAAGGGCGGGTGAGGGCGCACGGTGGGTTTTTAGTGGGTGAGAGCCCCACACTACCCCGTTGTCTCCCCGGGCAGCGGGGTGTGCGGTAGGACATTTTTGCCCACCTAAAATAAAAAAAAAATAAAAAAAAAAAAAAAAAGGTTGGGGTGCTAATTTGTCCGGTTTACCTCCTAGTGGTGCACCCCGGGCAACGTCGGCATTCGCCGGCGGCTAAAATTCCGGACAGGACGGGTCTCCGCGTGTCCCTCTGACTCAGCAGAGGGCACGGCGGATAGACCAGGCGTCGGAGTCGGTGGGGCCAGACTGGCTCACCGGGCTCTGGAGAGGGGGGACAGCGGGGCCACAGCGGCCCCCCCCGTCCCAAATCGTAAACCTGAGCGCGTGTCTGTGGTTACGTCTCGCGGGCATACAGGAACGAGGGTCTTGGCTTAATCGCCCGGACCGCGAGGAAGACAACCTCTATAAAAAATTACCCCGAATCTCAAGTTCTGGCGCGCGGCGAGGAGATGCATGGCTGATGGGTAGTTCAGTCTCGAGCGCGCCCCCAGCCAGGGTACCTGCGGTCCCCCTGTGTTGGGTTACAAATGTACGCTTACCCGGGTACTGGGAGCTCTGCCCGGGTGGACCTCCTTTCTCCCACACTCGTGGGAACAAAATGGTAAATGGTTCTAATAAAAATAATTTTAATTCGACGGAATCGGGTGCTACACCCGATGCCTCAGCCGATGGAGGTCTGGCTTTAAACACGGCCTCCACATCAACATCAGTCGCGCCACAAGCGTTTTTACGTGACGCGAAAGGCAAGTTTCGGTCCCGTAAGGGACGCGGAAAGAGAAAAGGAGGAGCTTCGGCAACGGATAGCTCGGCCGCTAATTCGGCTTCCGAGATGTCCGCTGCTGAAGAAAGTGATTGCGCCCTAAGGGCAAATATCAGAAGGGCGGGCAGCACAATAGCCGCGGCGGACGTAAGTGCGGGGCAGATGGATGTTGATCATCCGTCGCGGAAGCGCACCATGCCCCAGGGTGGTGGGCCGCCCGAATCAGAGGACTGCCCTACTGAGACGCCTCCCCCGAAAGCGCAGTATAGCGTTAGGGGTCGAGGCATGAGCCGTCCTGTGGCACCTGCGCCTCGGGCGTTGCTGCGGTCTTTGGTCCGCGGTTCGACGCTTTAGCCGCGAGGTTGCCACCGGAGCCACGACTGCGGCCACCGCTAGCGGCAGACAAGAGGAACGGCACAATGGCCTCGGCACCAACAGCCCTGCCGTGCCAAGGGGGCCATGTGTCTTTCGCTGCAGCAGCGGCAAAGCCACCAGCACCAGGAGCACCGACTCCTGCAGCCCAAAAAAAACGGGACAGAAAGAAAGGCAAGGCGGGACAAGCCTCGAGGGGTCAGCCCCGAGAGGAGTTCCCACCTTTAACAGGCGCCGCTGCGCCTCCGCGCGCTTCTGTGCCGCGACAGGCTGCCGCACCCTCGCGGGCTGCGGTGGTCACACCCCGGGCTTCTGCCCCCGGGCCTGCCGCTGCTACGTCCTCAGTCGGGGACTGGCAGGTGGTGGAGCCCCGGCGATCCCGGGCTAAACGTCGTGGCGTTGCCGCGGAGCGTGAGGCGGCGCCAGTATCTCAGAGGGGGGAGGTCCCGAAGGCGCCGCAAAACAAGCGGAAGAAGTCGCGCAAATTAAAGGTGCCCAAGGCAGCAGCGGTGGTGATCAGCGTGCTGCCTGAGGGAAAGGAAAAGGGCCTGACGTACGAGGCCGTCTTGAAGCGTGCCCGGCGGGAGATAAGCGTCTCCGATCTCGGGGACGTCTCCGCTCGCTCCCGCCAAGCCCGGACAGGTGCTCGAATTTTCGAGTACCTGGGGCCAGAGGGCGCCAAGACGGCCGACGCGATGGCCGCGAGGCTGCTGGGCCTGTTCCCGGCTGAGAGTGGTGTCCGGGTCGCCAGACCCGTGAAGTGCGCCGAACTGCGCATTTCCGGGCTGGACGATTCCGTGACGGCGGAAGAGATCCGGGAGGCAATCGCCTCGAAAACCGGGTCTCCCAGCAGCGCCGTCCGGGTGGGCACCATTCGCCCAGGTCCAGGTGGTGTGGGTGCCGTCTGGGTATCGTGCCCTGTCGCGGCGGCCAAAGATTTGGTCGCCGCCGGTAGACTTCTGGTGGGCTGGAGCGCCGCGCGGGTAACCGCGTTGGAGCCCCGGCCTGCCAGGTGCTACAAGTGCATGGCGGTCGGTCACACCCGGCCGCTGTGCACCAACTGCTTTGACTGCAGCGGGCTTTGCTTCCGCTGCGGTCAGGCAGGGCACCAGGCGGCGACCTGTACTGCCGCCCCACACTGCCCCGCATGTGCGGCGGGCAACCGCCCCGCCAACCACTGCATGGGGCGGGTGGGGTGCAGGCCTCCGGCCAAGTCAGGCCCTAAGAGGGGGGTGGGCAGCCAATCGGCCCCGGCTGCCCAACCCAGCGCGGCTAGACCGCCGCAGCGCATGGAGGAGGATATCGTGGTCTAGTTTATGGAGCACGACTCTATCCTCCTCCAAGGGAATCTCGGCCGCTCCGCCAGGGCGCAGGACCTCTTTTTGCATTCCATGGCGGAGCGGTCGATCGGTGTTGCCGTAGCCGCGGAGCCCTATGTAGTCCCCGATCGCCCCAATTGGGCGGGTAGCGGGGATGGCTCCGTGGCGGTCGTCGGGTCGGCGGCGCCGCATTCCCCGCCCTTGTCAGTCAAGGACAAGGGCACGGGATATGTGGCAGCTGAATGGGGAGGGGTCACGCTGTATGGCGTGTACTTCTCCCCCAATCGTAGTCTGGCGGCTTTCGAGGTCTTCCTGCACAGCCTGGAGACCTCGATACGGCGTATGGCACCGAGCCCTGTGCTCGTGCTGGGGGACTTCAACGCCAAATCAACGGCGTGGGGGTCCCCCAGGACGGATGCCCGAGGTGCGGCGGTCCAAGAGTGGGCGGAAGCGGCGGACCTCGTGTTGCTAAACCGAGGGTCCGCCTTAACGTGCGTGCGGCGCGGGGGCGGGTCGATAGTGGACCTTTCGTTCGCTAGCCCCGGTGTCGCCGCACGTGTAAGGAGCTGGCGAGTCCTGGAGGAGGTCGAGACCCTATCTGACCACAGATACATTCAGATAGAGGTCTCCCGGACCCTTCAGGGCGCCAGCAGGGGTCACGTGGCGGACAGAACTCCCGCTTTTCCGCGTTGGGCTGTGGGTAGGCTCGACCGGGAGCTGCTGGTGGAGGCGGCCATCTTTCAATCTTGGCTGCCTCCCCCCCTGACGGAAGATGTGGGCGCCGAGGCTGGCCGCATTCGCGGCATGCTTACGCAGATCTGCGATGCGGCCATGCCCCGCGTGCGGCGCCCGCCCCGACGGAAGGGGGTCTACTGGTGGTCCCCGGAGCTGGCGGACCTCCGTGCGGCCTGTATTCGTGCCCGGAGGTCCTACACCCGCAGCCGCCGTCGCCGAATCCGCGACGAAGAGCGGGAGGGCCGGCTGTATGCGGCGTACAGCAGTGCGCGCGCCGCGTTAAAGTTCCCTGACTGCTGGAAGGAGGGGAAGCTCGTGCTCCTGCCGAAGCCGGGACGGTCTCCGAATACAGTCGCGGCCTTCAGGCCCATCGTGTTGCTGGACGAGGCGGGCAAACTGCTCGAGCGGGTTGTCGCTGCCCGCATCGTCCGGCACCTAGGTGCGGTCGGCCCCGACCTGTCCGATGCCCAGTTCGGATTTCGGGCAGGTCGGTCTACGGTCGACGCCATCCTGCGCTTGAGGGCCGCGGCTGCGGAGGCCGTCACCTCGAGGGAAGTGCTGTTGGCGGTGTCGCTCGACATCGCCAACGCCTTCAATAGTCTGCCATTCGGCTGCATCAAGGAGGCACTCCGGTACCATGGAGTGCCCCTCTACCTAAGGCGGCTGGTGGCGGACTACCTCGACGGCCGCAGCGTCCTCTTCGTGGACCGGGAAGGGGACGTTGTAAGGAGGGCTATGTCGTGCGGCGTCCCGCAGGGTTCGGTTCTAGGGCCGCTCCTGTGGGACATCGGCTACGACTGGGTCCTCCGTGGCCGGCTCCCCCCCGGGCTGGGCGTAATTTGCTACGCAGACGATACGCTCGTCACAGCCCGGGGCGGGACCCTCGAGGAGGCGGCAACGCTGGCCACCTCAGGAACCGCGGAGGTGGTCAGGCGGATCGAGGCGCTGGGGCTTAGGGTGGCCCTTGAAAAGTCGGAGGCCCTACTCTTCCATGGGCCCCGACGCGGCCCACCCGCCGGCGCCTCGATAACGGTCAACGGTGTGGGCTTTCCAATCCAGGCCCACATCAAGTACCTGGGCCTGGTATTGGATGGACGGTGGCACTTTGACGAGCACTTCCGCCGTCTTGCGCCAAAGCTCGTCGGCACGGCGTCCGCCCTCGGGCGACTGATGCCGAATTTGGGCGGACCGAGTCTCGCGTGTCGACGACTCTACGCGGGGGTAGTACGGTCAATGGCACTGTACGGCGCGCCCGTGTGGGCGGAGTCCCTGGCCGCTCGCAATAGGGCCCTTCTGTGGCGTCCACAGAGGGTCGTAGCGGTCAGGGCAATACGCGGGTACCGCACGGTCTCGTGCGATGCAGCCTGCGCGTTGGCCGGAACCCCCCCGTGGGATTTGGAGGCGGAAGTGCTCGCCGACGTTTATCGGCGGGCGTCGACGGCGCGGGCGGGGGGCAGCCGCCCCTCGCCAAGCGCAATCTCAGCGTGGCGGGAAGATGCCCGCCGCGCCACCGTCCTAAAGTGGAGGTCTCGGCTGGAGACGCCCCGGGCTGGTCTCTGGACCGTGGGGGCGCTCCAGCCGATCTTGGAAGAATGGGCAGGGCGGCAGCACGGGGTCCTCACCTTCCGGTTGGTGCAGGTTTTGTCGGGGCACGGTTGCTTCGGCAAATACCTGCACACGATCGCTAGGAGGGAGACGACCCCAGGCTGTCACCACTGCGACTGCGGCGAGGACTCGGCGCAGCACACGCTCGAGTCGTGCCCGGCCTGGGATGTGCAGCGCCGGGAACTCGCTGCAGTCATAGGCGTGGACCTGTCGCTGCCGGCCGTTGCGCGAGCGATGGTTGGCAGTGACAGGGCCTGGACCGCGGTCGCCGCCTTTTGCGAGGCTGTCATCTCGCGGAAGGAGGCGGCGGAGAGGGCCCGGGAGGAATCCTCCTTCGCGGACCCGATTCGCCGCCGGCGCGCGGGGCGGCGCGCGCGCGCTTACCTGCGCCTGATGCCGCCCTAGCCGAGGCTGCGGACGGTGGGGTCGGGGAGTACCCTGCCGTCCGCGGAAGCCTACCGCGAAGGTGTGACGCCCAAGTGCGCGGGGCGTCGCACAAGAGAGGGTGCCCGAAGGGGCTGCCGCCTGCGGATCGCGGAGAAACGACGCGGTTCCCGTGATCCGCCGTAGTAAGGGCGGGTGAGGGCGCACGGTGGGTTTTTAGTGGGTGAGAGCCCCACACTACCCCGTTGTCTCCCCGGGCAGCGGGGTGTGCGGTAGGACATTTTTGCCCACCTAAAATAAAAAAAAAAAAAAAAAAGGTTAGGTTAGGTTAGGTTGGGGTACGGTGCCGGTTTACCTCCTCGTGGTGTACCTCGGGCAACGTCGGCTTATCCGGCGGCTGAATTTCCGGAGGCCTAGTGGTATTGTGGTAACTGGTAGGTTCAAGGGTCTCAGTAGGGCTGGTAGGGTAGGTTAGGTGTGTCATGGTTGCGGAAACTTGCTGCTCATAGACTTATGCTAAGTAAGAGACCCCTAGGAGCCGCAAGGCCGTTAGGTCGGCCGATGGCCGATAGGAGGGGCCTCATGGTCGTTAGGTGTGTAATGATCAGGAGGTCAGGCGCTATATCGGCGAGAGGTAGGGGCCACGAGGCCGTAGGCCAGGGCCGAAAGGCTGGTAGGCAGGGGTCTCGTGACCGGACGTAGGGCCTTAGGGCAGGCAATCCGAGTGATTGCGGAGGAGGGTCGACGTCTCGGCCTTATGCTGAGTAGCGGCGACGAGGTGGATGTGTGTGGCAGCTACTTGTGGTTGCGGGGCTTGGTCGGCGTGTCGGCAGTATGTCGAGTAACGGCGGCGCAAGCGGGGGCGACGGACCGGTCTGGTACAGACCACCGATCGGCCCAACCCGTAACCCTGCTTATCAGGACCGGGGGTCTTCGGGCCGCGGGGAAGAAAACCCCTATAAAAAATCACCCCAATCCTAAGCTCTGCTGCCCGGCGAGGGGATGCATGGCTGAGGGGAGCTCAGTCTCGAGGGTGTGCAACGTCGGAGGACGTTAATCTTCATAACAATGGCGGACGTTAAAAAGACGTATATTCCTCAGGAGGGTCCTCGGCGCATCGCGTCGGGGGAATCCCTTGCAGGGTCAACTGATCCTGTCAGCCCCATGTATATGAGGGGGGCAACGAACGCTACAGCTAATTCGGGGCAGGCTGTAAAACTGCATCTCGAAAAAGCCAAGGGCTCCAAGAACTCTATGGAGCTCTCGGAGTCCGATTCTGACGCGAGTCTACGGACAGTTACGTCGCGGACGTCTGGCGCATCATCTGCCGGACAATGGCGCAAGCGCCGTAGGAGTCTGGACTCGGATGACTTAAACTCAGACGAGTCCATCCCAAAGGCCAAGGTGGCCCCTGCCCGACGTGGACGAGGGCGCCCACCAACGACTGGTGTGTACGTCGGCTTGGCGAAGGCCAAAGCTGAATACTTAAAGCTTAAGAAGGCTGAAATGAGGTTAACTGCCGAGGCGGAGCTGGCAGAAGACCTCAGACAACAGAAGGCAGAGAGTTTTGCCAATCTGAATAAAACAGCGGATTCAGATTGTCCAATCGAGGTGGATAAGCTCGATATGGTGGAACGGCGACGCATGTTCACCAAATCCATGGAGTGGATAAAGAAAGTTGCCACGAGGTCCTCAAACTTAAAGGGGACTTTCGTGAGGCATCTGAATGAGTCTGTGGCGCTTGCCATAGCTCTATTCGAGGAGGAGCGTAAGCTTTCAGTATCTGACGAGGTGGCCTTGTTGTCCCAGGCCAATCAAAAGCAAGCGGAGGAGATCTCGCAACTCCGCAAAGAGATGGTGGAACTTAAGGCAACCAGGGTGCAATCCTCTGTGGAGGTCTCAGGACCAAACATGGAGGAGAAAATGATGGCGAAAATGACAACGCGATTTGGCGCCATGATGAACGCTCGACTTGAGGGTTTGGAGCCGCGTTTGCTTCCAGAGCAACGCCTCAGGCCACCTCTGGCAGCGGACAGACGCAGGGTTGCAGTCGAACCTGCTGCTGCAAGTTCAAAGAAAGCCGATAGGGGGAAGCAAAAGGCCAAGGGAAAGGCCTCTTCTACCAAGGCTGCGAAGGGTCCAGCCCTGATGTCCACATTGGATACACAACCAGCGCCTCCACTGGAAAAGTGGAGCACTGTGGTCAAACGGGGCTCTAAGAAGACAGGGTCAGCTGGTCAGACTCAGAAGGGTCAGACTCAGAAGCCCCCGAAAAAAGAAAAACTCCGCCCGCCCAGAACTGCGGCCGTGGTCATCACGTTGCAGCCGGGAGCCTCGGAGAAAGGCTTGACTTACGCCAAGGTGCTGGCGGAAGCCAAGTCCAAGATAAGCCTTGGAGCGTTAGGTGTTCCACCTTTGAAAGTGAGGGTAGCGGCCACGGGTGCGCGCGTCCTCGAAATCCCTGGGGAGGATAAGGCTGAAAAGGCCGACTCCCTGGCGGCAAAGCTCAGGGAGGTCTTCCAGAGGGTGGAGGACGTGCGGATCACGAGACCTGTCATCACGGTGGACCTCCGTGTGAGTGGCCTTGATGACAGTGTGGACGGCGATGAACTAACACACGCTCTAGTCAGGGCGGGTGGAGGATCCCGGGACGACTATAAAGTCGGGGACATCCGAAGGGGATGGGGGGGAATGGGCACGGCCTTCATCCGCTGCCCAATCGCGGCAGCCAAGGGGGTCACCTCCAACGGCGGCCGTCTTTATGTCGGCTGGGTGGCGGCCCAGGTTAAAATCCTGGACTCTAGACCTCGCCGATGCTTTAGGTGCTTGGTACCGGGCCACATTAAGGCCCAGTGCACATCTGAGGTGGATCGGAGTAACGAATGTTACCGTTGTGGCCTAGTCGGCCACAAAGCTAAAGCTTGTTCTGGGGTTCCCCGTTGCACTTTATGTGCGGCTGCTGGGAAACCTGCGGACCACCTCTCCGGGGGCAAAGCCTGTGCCAAGTCCCCGACAAAGAAAGGCGGGAAACGTAAATCGGTGGCGGCTGAGGCGAAGGCCAAGCCGCAACCGACCGCCCCGATAGGGAAGCAGATGGAGAGAATGGAGGAAAGTTAACATGGGGCTGACTTTCCTCCAAACAAACGTGAACCATTCCGCTGGTGCACAGGACTTATTGCTCCAGAGCCTGGCGGAGCGGTCGATCAATGTGGCCATTGTAGCGGAGCCCTACGTGATCCCTTCCAGACCTGATTGGGTCGGGGACCTTGATGGGTTGGTGGCTATCACCACGCAGTCTCCGGTCTACTCGCCGGCTCTGGATGGTGTGGTTAGGGGCAGGGGATTTGTTGCGTCCTGGGTGGGCCATGCTGTTGTCATTGGCGTATACCACTCTCCCAACAGGTCACTCCACGAGCTTGAAGGTCTCCTTGACGAGGTCGGAAACTTGGTGAGCAGGAGCCGCCCTCGTCCCGTTCTCGTCGCTGGGGACCTCAACGCCAAGTCTGCGGCGTGGGGGTCGCCGGTGACGGACGCTCGGGGGAGAGCGGTTACCGAGTGGCTCACCGAGATAGGATTGTGTGTCCTCAACCATGGTACCGAACAGACGTGCGTGCGGCGATGGGGTGGCTCGGTCATAGACGTGACCTTCTCTACTCCTGAGCTTGCTCAGCGAGTTAGGGACTGGGAGGTGACTGATGACGAGACGCTCTCAGACCACCGATATATTCGGTATAGCGTCTCGTCGTCGCGATCGAATCCGGTGGTCCATCCAACATCAGCGACCGGTCCGCGGTGGGCCTTAAAGCGAATGAACGTTGAGCTGCTGCATGAGGCGGCTCTCGTTCAGGCGTGGAACGCTCCACCGGCGGAACCGGTAGATCTGGACGTGGAAGCCGACGGTCTGTGTGGGGCTATGGCTCGCGTTTGCGATGCAGCTATGCCTCGTGTGGGTACGCCGCCGACCAAGCGCCAGGTCTACTGGTGGTCAGACGAGATCGCTGAGTTGCGCCGTCGTTGCATAGCGGAGCGTCGTCGGTATCAACGGTACCGGAGGAGGAGACGTCAGGAGATTGGAGAGCTCGACTCTTTGTATGCTGCTTACAGGGTTGCGTCCAAGACACTCCGTGCAGCCATCTGTGAGGCAAAAGCGCGGTCGTGGCAGCAGCTGCTGGAGACGTTGGATCTCGATCCGTGGGGGCGGCCGTACAGGTTGGTCAGGCAAAAGCTTCGCCCCTGGGCCCCTCCAGTCACCAGCACTCTTCAGCCCGCTATCCTCCAGAGAGTGGTTGAGGGACTATTCCCCAGTGCTCCGGGGACGGACTTTGTCCCTCCCACCATGGGGGTCTCGCGGGTGCGCGGCGGTGTCGGGGATGATTTCCCACCAGCCATCGCAGCGGACGAACTGACAGTGGCTGTTACAAAATGAGGGCAAGGAACACGGCGCCGGGGCCTGACGGCATTCCTGGCCGCGCGTGGGCCCTAACACATGAAGCCCTCGGAGGCCGTCTGATGGACCTGTTCGACCGCTGTTTGCGTGAGGGCAGGTTCCCCAGACGGTGGAAGAGAGGCAGACTCGTCTTGCTGCGCAAGGAGGGGCGTCCGGCGGACGAGCCGGGGGGATATCGCCCGATTGTGCTTCTTGACGAGGCGGGGAAGCTCTTCGAGCGTGTTCTTGCGGCTCGCATCGTCGGGCACCTGGAGGGGCCTGGCCCGGATTTAGCCGACAGACAGTATGGGTTTCGCAGAGGTCGGTCGACGATGCATGCCATCTCGTGCCTTCGCGATTTATCGGAGGCGGCGTGTGCTAGGGGGGGCGTCATGGTGGCGGTATCCTTGGACATCGCCAACGCCTTTAACTCATTGCCGTGGATCACGATTTTGGAGGGGCTGAGGTACCATCGTGTGCCTCAGTACCTCCAACGTCTGATCGGGGACTACCTCTCGGATAGGGAGGTGGTCTATCCAACGGCGGAGGGAGATCGGCGGAGTATTGTAACTCGGGGCGTTCCCCAGGGGTCCGTCTTAGGACCTCTGTTATGGAACGTGGGGTATGATTGGGTCCTCCGGTGCGCAAACCTTCGTGGCGTCGACGTAGTTTGCTACGCTGACGACACGTTGGTCACTGCCCGGGGGAACAATTATAGAGAGGCTGCGATACTCGTCACGGCCGGGGTGGCGGCCATCGTTGACCGGATCAGGTCACTGGGCCTGAGCGTGGCGTTGCATAAGTCTGAGGCCATTTGTTTCCATGGTCCTCGGAGGGCGCCGCCCTCGGGCTCAGAAATTGTTGTGGGTGGTACCTCCATTGCTGTCGGGTCGACTCTGAAATACCTCGGTGTCGTACTCGACAGTAGATGGGGATTCGGTGCCCATATGAAGCAGTTGTCCCCGAAACTCACCAGGGCAGCGGGGACACTATCTAGGTTGTTACCTAACATAGGTGGCGGAAATGGTAGCTGTCGCCGCCTTTATATGGCGGTGGTGCGCTCAATGGCCCTTTATGGGGCCCCTATATGGGCGGGTTGTTTAAAACCTCTAGAGACTGCCATTCTCCGGCAGGCTCAGAGGGTGATGGCAGTGAGAGTGTGCAGGGGGTATCGCACACTCTCACACGAGGTAGCCTGTGCTCTCGCCGGTTCTCTGCCTTGGGACCTAGAGGCAGAAGTCCTGTCCTCGATCTTCTGGCGGAAGGAGCGGGCGAAGGCGCGAGGCGAACTTCCGCCTGCAGCGGAAGTAGTTCGTTGGCGGGATGACGGGAGATCGCTTGCCCTGGAGACCTGGCGCGGGAGGCTCCTAGAGCACTCGCAAAGGGGATCTGGAGCTCGTCGGCTTCTCGAGGCGATGCGGCCGGTGCTCGCTGAGTGGGTCACACGAAGGCATGGTGTGCTGACCTTCAGGCTCACGCAGGTCCTCTCGGGACATGGATGTTTCGGGAGGTACTTGTGCAATGTGGCCCGGAGGGAGGCGACGCCGATCTGTCACCGGTGCGGCTGCGCGGAAGATACCGCGCAGCACGCTCTGGAGGCATGTCCGGGGGAGGAAGATAGGCGCCAGGATTTGGTCGCAGTAGTCGGCACAGACCTTTCTCTACCCACTATCGTCAGAAAGATGGTGGGAGATGAAAGAGCTTGGAGTGCAGTAACTGCATTCAGCGAGGCGGTGGTCTCGCGGCGAGAGGCTGATGAGCGACAGAGGGAGGCTGATCCTCTCTCGTTGCCGCTAAGAAGGGGCAGGGTGCGGGGTCGGGCCCGTAGGGCTCGCACTCCGTCCCCATTTGGGGGGCCTGGGGCGTCGGCTGCAGGGGAAGCTGGCGTCCTGCAATAGGGCCTTGAGGAGTCTTGCCGTAGTTCCTGGGGGAATGGCTCCGAGGGGGTCCGCGTGAAGCGGACACATCGGCCGGCAGAGTCGCGATGCGTGTTCCCACGATCACGTAACTCTGCCGTAACCGAGAGGTGGGATCTCCGTGGTGTTTTTAGCTGGTAGTGGCGCCACTGGGTCTTATCCCCGGTGGTTGCTGAGCCCGGCACGCCCCGCACTGCTTTCCCCGAAGCGTGCGGGACTTATTGTGCGTAAAGATTGCATTTTCCCACGGTCAACAAAAAAAAAAAAAAAAAAAAAAAAGGTTAGGTTAGGTTAGGTTAGGTTAGGTTGGGGTGCTAATTTGTCCGGTTTACCTCCTAGTGGTGCACCCCGGGCAACGTCGGCAGTCGCCGGCGGCTAAAATTCCGGACAGGACGGGTCTCCGCGTGTCCCTCTGACTCAGCAGATGGCACGGCGGATAGACCAGGCGTCGGAGTCGGTGGGGCCAGACTGGCTCACCGGGCTCTGGAGAGGGGGGACAGTGGGGCCACAGCGGCCCCCCCCGTCCCAAATCGTAAACCTGAGCGCGTGTCTGTGGTTACGTCTCGCGGGCATACAGGAACGAGGGTCTTGGCTTAATCGCCCGGACCGCGAGGAAGACAACCTCTATAAAAAATTACCCCGAATCTCAAGTTCTGGCGCGCGGCGAGGAGATGCATGGCTGATGGGTAGTTCAGTCTCGAGCGCGCCCCCAGCCAGGGTACCTGCGGACCCCCTGTGTTGGGTTACAAATGTACGCTTGCCCGGGTATTGGGAGCTCTGCCCGGGTGGACCTCCTTTCTCCCATACTCGTGGGATTAATATGGAAAATTGCACTATTAATAAAACATTGACGGAGTCAGGTGCAACATCTGGCACCTCAGCCGATAGGGGTCCGGCTGTAAATGCGGCCCCTACTAGTACTGCTGCGCGCAAAACGCGTGGCACTCGAAAGTCCCGAAAGGGGAAGAAGGTGACGGAAGGGTCCCATACATCTAGGGACGGCTCGGTGACGGACACCTCGGTGGGCACCTCAGCAACCGACATGTCTGCTGCTGAGGATGGCGTACCGAATGAGCCCACCACAGTTCAGACACCGCGGCAAGTAGAGGTTGCGGTCCTGGTAGAGCCACTCCCGTCGAGATTCTGGCGCAAGCGGACCCTATCCCAGGGGGGCGCTGCTTCGGAGTCCGACGGGAGTTCAGTAGAGATGCCACCCCCTAAAATAACAACGGCGGTAAGGGGTAGAGGCATAAACCGGCCGGGGACGCCAATCCCCCGCAACGTCTCGGCTAATAAGGCCGAGACCATGAACTTGAAGCGGACGGAGGCGGAGCAAACCGCAGAGGAGCGCTTGGGGATCCTTTCTGAGAAGCTCCGCCTTCCATTAGATCGCGACGGGCCTCCTACAGCGGCCCGAATCGCTGAGAGAGCCGCGGACAGCGTGGCAATCATTTCGACAGTGGCCACGGGCTCTAAAAACCTCAAAGGCAACTTTGTCCGCTGCCTAAAGAACGCCGCCACGGAACTGTCCGACGTGGTGGAGCGGCTGGTGGTGCGGAACGAGCGCCTGGAGGCGGAGGTAGCCGAGCTCGGGGCGCAGAATCGCCGCCTCGAGGCAAGTGTGGAGGAGATGCGTCTCGGCATGGCTGATTTGCGAGCTGAGCTCGGGCTCCCTAAGGCTGTCCCGGCAACTCCGGTTGCCACTGCGAGTGCTTCCTCTCCCCTGGCTGACGTATCAGAGGACCTGTTTCGCCAGCTGGTAGATCGAGTGGCCGCTATTTTCAACCCGCGGATCAACGCACTCGATGCACGGCTCCCTCCGGAGCCCCGTATCCGCCCGCCGCTGGCTGCGGACAAGAGGAGGGCTGCTGCATCCCTGATGCCAACGCAGCTGCCATGCCAGGGAGGCCGTGTTGCCACGTACTCCTCGGCAGCGGCGGCGCCGCCACCGGAACGTGCCCCGAGGAGAAAAAAGGGCGCCAAGGCTGGGCAGTCAACCCAGGCCCAGCCTCAGAAGTCTCAGGGCCGGGAGGAATTCCCGGTCCTGCCTAGCGCTGCTGGGCCCTCGCTGGCTCGAACAGCCGTATCCCGGGACCCACCTCCTACCCCCTGCACTGCTGTGCCTATCGATGATGGCTGGCAGACTGTGGGCGGTGGGCGCAAGTCCCGGGGTAAGAAGCGCAGTGGAACTGCAGCCCGAAATGCGGCGTCTACTGCATCTCCTAGGAGAGAGTCCGGTGGCGGAAAAAATAAAAATAAAAAAAAGAGGTCGCGCAACCCGCGCAAATTAAAAGTGCCGAAGACAGCAGCCGTTGTAATCACGCTGCTGCCTGAGGCCAAGGATAGGGGCCTGACGTACGAGGCCGTCTTGAAGCGTGCCCGGCGGGAGATAAACGTCTCCGATCTCGGGGACGTCTCCGCTCGCTCCCGCCAAGCCCGGACAGGTGCTCGGATTTTCGAGTACCTGGGGCCAGAGGGCGCCAAGACGGCCGACGCGATGGCCGCGAGGCTGCTGGGCCTGTTCCCAGCTGAGAGTGGTGTCCGGGTCGCCAGACCCGTGAAGTGCGCTGAACTGCGCATTTCCGGGCTGGACGATTCCGTGACGGCGGAAGAGATCCGGGAGGCAATCGCCTCGAAAACCGGGTCTCCCAGCAGCGCCGTCCGGGTGGGCACCATTCGCCCAGGTCCAGGTGGTGTGGGTGCCGTCTGGGCATCGTGCCCTGTCGCGGCGGCCAAGGATTTGGTCGCCGCCGGTAGACTTCTGGTGGGCTGGAGTGCCGCGCGGGTAACCGCGTTGGAGCCCCGGCCTGCCAGGTGCTACAAATGCATGGCGGTCGGTCACACCCGGCCGCTGTGCACCAACTGCTTTGACTGCAGCGGGCTTTGCTTCCGCTGCGGTCAGGCAGGGCACCAGGCGGCGACCTGTACTGCCACCCCACACTGCCCCGCATGTGCGGCGGGCAACCGCCCCGCCAACCACTGCATGGGGCGGGTGGGGTGCAGGCCTCCGGCCAAGTCAGGCCCTAGGAGGGGGGTGGGCAGCCAATCGGCCCCGGCTGCCCAACCCAGCGCGGCTGGACCGCCGCAGCGCATGGAGGAGGATGTCGTGGTCTAGTTTATGGAGCACGACTCTATCCTCCTCCAAGGGAATCTCGGCCGCTCCGCCAGGGCGCAGGACCTCTTCCTGCAATCCATGGCGGAGCGGTCGATCGGTGTTGCCGTAGCCGCGGAGCCCTACATAGTCCCCGATCGCCCCAATTGGGCGGGTAGCGGGGATGGCTCCGTGGCGGTCGTCGGGTCGGCGGCGCCGCATTCCCCGCCCTTGTCAGTTAAAGACAAGGGCACGGGATATGTGGCGGCCGAATGGGGAGGAGTCACGTTGTACGGCGTGTACTTCTCCCCCAATCGTAGTCTGGCGGCCTACGAGGTCTTCCTGCACAACCTGGAGACCTCGATACGGCGTATGGCACCGAGCCCTGTGCTCGTGCTGGGGGACTTTAACGCCAAATCAACGGCGTGGGGGTCCCCCAGGACGGACGCCCGAGGTGCGGCGGTCCAAGAGTGGGCGGTAGCGGCGGACCTCGTGTTGCTAAACCGAGGGTCCGCCCTAACGTGCGTGCGGCGCGGGGGCGGGTCGATAGTGGACCTTTCGTTCGCTAGCCCCGGTGTCGCCGCACGTGTAAGGAGCTGGCGAGTCCTGGAGGAGGTCGAGACCCTATCTGACCACAGATACATTCAGATAGAGGTCTCCCGGACCCTTCAGGGCGCCAGCTGGGGTCACGCGGCGGACAGAACTCCCGCTTTTCCGCGATGGGCTGTGGGTAGGCTCGACCGGGAGCTGCTGGTGGAGGCGGCCATTTTTCAATCTTGGCTGCCTCCCCCCCTGACGGAAGACGTGGGCGCCGAGGCTGGCCGCATTCGCGGCATGCTTACGCAGATCTGCGATGCGGCCATGCCCCGCGTGCGGCGCCCGCCCCGACGGAAGGGGGTCTACTGGTGGTCCCCGGAGCTGGCGGACCTCCGTGCGGCCTGTATTCGTGCCCGGAGGTCCTACACCCGCAGCCGACGTCGCCGAATCCGCGATGAAGAGCGGGAGGGCCGGCTGTATGCGGCGTACAACAGTGCGCGCGCCGCGTTTAAGCTGGCCATCTGTCGCGCCAAAGAAGCGAAAAGGCAGGAGATGCTGGAGGGTCTCGAGCGTGACCCCTGGGGACGCCCGTACCGCGCGGCGCTCAACAAGCTCCGCGCCCAGGGCCCCCCCCTTACGGAGACCCTCCAGCCGGGCTTCCTCTCTGAGGTGGTTGAGGGACTATTCCCTTCACGGGCGGTGCACACGCCCCCGGTCATGGCTCCGCCAGATGACGACCGGGAGGCCGACGACGGGGAGGTACCGCCCGTGACGACGACGGAAATGGGGGCGGCGACAGCGCGTATGCGGAGAAGCGCCGCCCCCGGGCCGGACGGGGTTCCCGCCCGAGTGCTGGCCCTGGTCCTCGACCACCTAGAGCCCCGCCTCAGGGGACTGTTCGACGCTTGCCTGGTGTCCGGACGGTTCCCTGACTGCTGGAAGGAGGGGAAGCTCGTGCTCCTGCTGAAGCCGGGACGGTCTCCGAATACAGTCGCGGCCTTCAGGCCCATCGTGTTGCTGGACGAGGCGGGCAAACTGCTCGAGCGGGTAGTCGCTGCCCGCATCGTCCGGCACCTAGGTGCGGTCGGCCCCGACCTGTCCGATGCCCAGTTCGGATTTCGGGCGGGTCGGTCTACGGTCGACGCCATCCTGCGCTTGAAGGCCGCGGCTGCGGAGGCCGTCACCTCGAGGGAAGTGCTGTTGGCGGTGTCGCTCGACATCGCCAACGCCTTCAATAGTCTGCCATTCGGCTGCATCAAGGAGGCACTCCGGTACCATGGAGTGCCCCTCTACCTAAGGCGGCTGGTGGCGGACTACCTCGACGGCCGCAGCGTCCTCTTCGTGGACCGGGAAGGGGACGTTGTAAGGAGGGCTATGTCGTGCGGCGTCCCGCAGGGTTCGGTTCTAGGGCCGCTCCTGTGGGACATCGGCTACGACTGGGTCCTCCGTGGCCGGCTCCCCCCCGGGCTGGGCGTAATTTGCTACGCAGACGATACGCTCGTCACAGCCCGGGGCGGGACCCTCGAGGAGGCGGCAACGCTGGCCACCTCAGGAACCGCGGAGGTGGTCAGGCGGATCGAGGCGCTGGGGCTTAGGGTGGCCCTTGAAAAGTCGGAGGCCCTACTCTTCCATGGGCCCCGACGCGGCCCACCCGCCGGCGCCTCGATAACGGTCAACGGTGTGGGCTTTCCAATCCAGGCCCACATCAAGTACCTGGGCCTGGTATTGGATGGACGGTGGCACTTCGACGAGCACTTCCGCCGTCTTGCGCCAAAGCTCGTCGGCACGGCGTCCGCCCTCGGGCGACTGATGCCGAATTTGGGCGGACCGAGTCTCGCGTGTCGACGACTCTACGCGGGGGTAGTACGGTCAATGGCACTGTACGGCGCGCCCGTGTGGGCGGAGTCCCTGGCCGCTCGCAATAGGGCCCTTCTGTGGCGTCCACAGAGGGTCGTAGCGGTCAGGGCAATACGCGGGTACCGCACGGTCTCGTGCGATGCAGCCTGCGCGTTGGCCGGAACCCCCCCTTGGGATCTGGAGGCGGAAGTGCTCGCCGACGTTTATCGGCGGGCGTCGACGGCGCGGGCGGGGGGCAGCCGCCCCTCGCCAAGCGCAATCTCTGCGTGGCGGGAAGATGCCCGCCGCGCCACCGTCCTAAAGTGGAGGTCTCGGCTGGAGACGCCCCGGGCTGGTCTCTGGACCGTGGGGGCGCTCCAGCCGATCTTGGAAGAATGGGCAGGGCGGCAGCACGGGGTCCTCACCTTCCGGTTGGTGCAGGTTTTGTCGGGGCACGGTTGCTTCGGCAAATACCTGCACACGATCGCTAGGAGGGAGACGACCCCAGGCTGTCACCACTGCGACTGCGGCGAGGACTCGGCGCAGCACACGCTCGAGTCGTGCCCGGCCTGGGATGTGCAGCGCCGGGAACTCGCTGCAGTCATAGGCGTGGACCTGTCGCTGCCGGCCGTTGCGCGAGCGATGGTTGGCAGTGACAGGGCCTGGACCGCGGTCGCCGCCTTCTGCGAGGCTGTCATCTCGCGGAAGGAGGCGGCGGAGAGGGCCCGGGAGGAATCCTCCTTCGCGGACCCGATTCGCCGCCGGCGCGCGGGGCGGCGTGCGCGCGCTTACCTGCGCCTGATGCCGCCCTAGCCGAGGCTGCGGACGGTGGGGTCGGGGAGTACCCTGCCGTCCGCGGAAGCCTACCGCGAAGGTGTGACGCCCAAGTGCGCGGGGCGTCGCACAAGAGAGGGTGCCCGAAGGGGCTGCCGCCTGCGGATCGCGGAGAAACGACGCGGTTCCCGTGATCCGCCGTAGCAAGGGCGGGTGAGGGCGCACGGTGGGTTTTTAGTGGGTGAGAGCCCCACACTACCCCGTTGTCTCCCCGGGCAGCGGGGTGTGCGGTAGGACATTTTTGCCCACCTAAAATAAAAAAAAAAAAAAAAAAAAAAGGTTAGGTTAGGTTAGGTTAGGTTAGGTTAGAAGCAGAATTACCGGTAGTGGATAGGTGCAAAGTTCGAAAATTTTAATAAAATTTTTGTATAGAAATATTTATATAAAAAGTCAAAAATTTAGGGGATGCGATAAACCACCCTTGTTTATTTAGTCAAATCTAAGCTAGTTTAGGTCAATAGAACACAAAACAATCGCTATACCAACGAGAAAACCAAAAAATATCAGATGGTTAGGTTAGGTTAGGTTAGGTTAGGTTAGGTTAGGTTTTTTTTTTTTTTTTTTTTAAATCCAGGCTCAGTGTGAGACCCGGCTCATGAGCTCCCTTGACAGGGTCAAAGACTTTCATTGGCATATGATTTTATAACTTTATCTTTAACAGATAATTTCAGCACATTCTAGGTATGTACTTTTAATTTTATTTCCAATTTGTTTATTATGGTTTAATACGTCTTTTTAATATATTATGTATACCACTTATTTATTTACAATTTAGGGGATGCGATAAACCACCCTTGTTTATTTAGTCAAATCTAAGCTAGTTTAGGTCAATAGAACACAAAGCAATCGCTATACCAACGAGAAAACCAAAAAATATCAGATGGTTAGGTTAGGTTAGGTTAGGTTAGGTTAGGTTAGGTTAGGTTAGGTTAGGTTAGGTTAGGTTAGGTTAGGTTAGGTTAGGTTAGGTTAGGTTAGGTTTTTTTTTTTTTTTTTTTTTTTTTTTTTTTTTCCGGGTACTATGACCCGGCCTGCGGACTCCCCTGACTGAATCAGAGTCTTTTTGTACCTATCGCTAGACTATTTCTATTCCTAAGGCAATTGTTGCCCTTGGCCCTTATTGGGCCTCACATATTATTTCTTATATTCTAGTTCCTATTTCTATTACATAATATTGTTATTTCTTAAACTAGGAGGTGTATTATTACTTATTACTGTTACATTTTTTCATTGATTACACTGTTGTGTGCTATTCTTGTCGATATTGGCTTCTTACATATTATTTTGTACCTATCGCTAGACTATTTCTATTCCTAAGGCAATTGTTGCCTTGGGCCCTTATTGGCCTCACATATTATTTTTATGTCTTATTTCGTACACTTATTGCTCTCGTGGCTTATTTTCCATTCTTATATTCTAGTTCCTATTTCTATTTACATGATATTGTTATTTCTTAAACTAGGAGGTGCATTATTACTTATTACTATTCCATTTTGTTTATTGATTGCACTGTTGTGTGCTATTCTTGCCAATATTGGCTTCTTACATATTATTTAGTATAGCTTCTAGATTCATTTATTTTCCCTTACATCCCTCACATTTATGCCTATTTATTGATACAGTTTTATTTCTTATGTTACTAATCTGTTTACAAATATTATTGAGGTCTTATTCCCTTTTTATTATACATTTCTACGCTTTACAATTGAGTATTATTACTTTACTTGCATTTACTATTATTACATTCCTTACTCTTCCAGCAATTGTCTTTATAACGTTAATTTATTCCTATATTTTATGTCAATAGCTAATTACATATATCACAATATATGGTTAACTTCTTTACTAACTCTTGTTTCTTTTAATTACCACCTCTACAACTCTTCTGCTGAATTTAATAAATAACTCTCTACTATTATTGTCTATCATTACCTTACTCGCATTTTCTGTGTTTAATTTAACCTGTAGTTCGACCTCCAGGTTGTACCTCCACTGTGTGAATTGGGGACACTCGAACAGTAGGTGAGTTATGGATTCACTTTGCTCAGGATCACAAATGCACGATGGGTTCTCCTTACACCTGAATCTTGCCAGGTATTCTGAGAACCCACCGTGACCAGTCATAACTTGCGATATTATATAGCCTTTCTCCATTTTCCTTACCACTTTGTAGGCTTCTTTAGCGTCTGGAAAGAAAATTTTCGTGACCCCAGCTACTTCTCCATTCTGATATCTTCGGTTCCATTCATCAAGCGATTCCATTCGGATTTGTCGCTTAATGAATGAAATCGGACATTTATCGTAGTGGGGCTTTATTTTGCTAAGAAGCGCCGCCTTCTTTGCCAATGCGTCCGCTCGTTCGTTACCTTCCATCCCCGCATGTGCCTTAATCCAATATAAATCTATTGTTTTTCCTTGGGATAAGCAATTTCCCAGATCTTCCCTTGCTTTCACAGCAAGTGGATGGAGGGAATGGATGTTAATAATCGTGTCGAGGGCTGATCGAGAGTCACTAATTACGGCCATATGCCGACTTTTGCTTTGCACCGCATATCCGGCTGCGCAGCATATCGCCAGCAGTTCGGCTTGGTAAACAGTGCAGTACGTTGATAAACCAAACTTGCCCGCCTTTATCTCCGCACCATTTTCCCATACTGAAAACGCTGCACCTACTTTGCCTGCAATTTTGCTTCCGTCTGTGAATATCTGCACTGCACTGTTCACCTGCTCTGTTACGTCATTCCGACTGATGAGATTACCAAACTGCCAGCTGATATGTCCCGCCGGATGATGTTTTTCGGCAAATGGAACCGCTCTTTCGACCTCCCTATCTCGCAGTATCGTCTGTTTTATGCCCCTCCTAGCCTCGTACAGGGAAGCAGATTCCCTTATGCGGATATCAAGAGGGAGCATCCCCGCCAGCAGCAGGGCAGCATTCAACGACACTGTTCGATACGATCTGCACACTTTTTGGGCAAACGGGCGCTGTGTAGCATTTAATTTCTTTTGAATGCCTACTTTTTTGGTCTCTGAGGCCCATGCAGCAGCGGCATAGGAGATTATAGGAACCACTGTTGCTTCGTAAATAGTTTTTATGACGTCCGAGTGGAGACCCCAGCTCGCCCTAGCCGCCGCCGACAGCTTTTTGTAGACATTTATAGCTTTGGCACAAACATTAGTCGTGTGGGCTCCAAATGTCAAGTTGTTATCTATAGTTAGCCCTAGGACCTTTATTTCCTTTGACATGGCAATACCAACCCCGCCCATGGTCAGGCGCGGCGTGTCATATTTCAGTTTTTTGGTTATGACCATAGCACAAGTCTTGTGT
Organism: Leucoma salicis; assembly: GCA_948253155.1. Classification (NCBI taxonomy): domain Eukaryota; kingdom Metazoa; phylum Arthropoda; class Insecta; order Lepidoptera; family Erebidae; genus Leucoma; species Leucoma salicis. The sequence goes on from OX411820.1 coordinate 24,077,853, forward strand.
GGTGCAAATTTTAACTTGTTACTTATGCCCCACGCCCGAACATACTCGAGGGTGGCATTACCGCGTCTCTGAATCTCCGCTGCTGTGTCCCCCGAGAAGATGAGGACTATGTCATCGGCGAAGGCCTGACAATAGTCCCCCCTCCCCGTGAGACCTTTCAGCAACGGGTCCAACAAAAGGTTCCATAGTATCGGCCCGCCTATAGATCCTTGAACGCATCCCTTATTGGTTTCCTTCATGTACTCATGGCCAGCGTATCTCAGCTTGATGGTACGATTCTCCAGGTAACTGCCTATGATTCTCCTCAACGCCTTCGGACATTGTTCCTCCGCCAGTCTGGCTCTAATTGCCGGCCACCATGCACTGTCGAAGGCCCCCTCTATGTCCAGTGACACCATTGTGATGAGTTTCTTCTTACGAAGTTGCTCTTTCACATGTGCCACCAGATCGTAGAGGGCGTCTTCGGTGCCCCGCTGCGGCATAAAGCCATACTGGCGTGGGCTTATCCTAGGCGCCAAGTGCCACATAAGCCGCCTGACCATCATTTTTTCCAATACCTTCCCTAGGACCGGTAGTAGTCCAATCGGTCTGTACGATTTCGGGTTGGTAAGGTCGTCTTTATTATGTTTTCTGAGCACTATGACGATAGCCGCTTTCCATTGAGTAGGGAAGTGTGCCAATTCCCAACACTTATTGTAGAGGGTAAGGAACAGCTTCGGATCACATAGTACCATATGTGAACAGATGTCCGCTGTGAATCCCTCCTCCCCAGGAGCTTTCTTGGGACTAAAACTCCCCATCGCCGACTTTAGTTCGCTTAAGGTGAACTCTGGTTCATTATCGTCAACATGACCCAGGTAGTTTTGTGCTTGCTCTCTTATCTGGCGATGAATGGAGCTCTCACCCTCCTCCGTGTCCTCCGGGAAGAAGGTCTCTGCCAATTCTTTAGCGGATTCTGCCTCATTTAACGTCCTGCCATCTTTCACCAATGGCATGTCCTCCTGTCTCCTTGCTGTGTTCTTCAAAACCCTATATATACCTTCCCAAACGCTTTCTCTGTCTTGTTTTTGGCAAAATAGTTTCCAGCTTTCTATTTGGGCTTTCTTAGCCTCCGCTTCATAATGTTCTTTGGCCCTCAGGTACTCATCAACTACCCTTGCTCTCCTATTAGGTGCGGCGCATCTAATCCTGCGTTTCCTAGTAGCTACTCCCTTTTTGAGGCTCTGCAGCTCTTTGGACCACCATGGTACGGTAAGTTTTTGCTCATTTTTCTTACTAGGTATTGATTCTATGCATGATCTTGTCGCTATTTGTGTAATTGTTTCAATTGTTCGGTCTAAGTCCTCTTTATTGTCAATTTTCCCTATTGTCTCTACATTTATGCCCTTTTCTGATTTTATTTGATCCCATTTTACGTTAAACTGATTCCAATTAGCTTTTTTAGTGTTAAATTTCCGCGTAGTCCTATTTATTACTATACCTCTAGCCTTCTGCATTTTGATTCTAAATACCATACCATTGTGGTCCGAGCTGGTAAGGTCTTCCACGACCTTCCATTCATCCACCTGATCGAGAAAGTCCACGCTACATGACGTGATGTCTACGTAGCTGACTAGTCTGCGTTCTCCCCTTATAGTATCGAAAGTGGGGAGGTTGCCGTTGTTAAGTACCTGAAGGCCCAATTCAGTGAACGCACTCATCACTTCAGTTCCTCTATTATCCGTGACAGGGCTTCCCCACCACGCACTCTTCGCATTGGCGTCTCCTCCGGCAATGATTTTTGTTGTCCCAGCCCCTCTAATTACCCTAGTCAGGTGCCGCAAATAGGGCTCCAGTGGTTGATCCGGCTCGAAATAGTATGAGATGACGAGGATCTCCCATGCGCTAATTTGTAGCTTCACCACCGCGATGTTATTGGTGGTGAATTGGGGGCACTGTCTCACAGTAATGTTGTTGTCAAAGGCTACTATAGCTGCTTTAACTGTGCCTTCTTTCTTCGCGTTTTGGTAGATCCTCGCCCCTGCATACGTCTTCATTGCCTTTATTCCTCCTACGTACGGCTCCTGGACCAAGGCTACTGAGATGTTGCGTTTCTTTGCCTCCATCATAATTTCCAAAGTGGCCAATTCCTTTCTTTGGAGATTCGCCTGCGCAAATAAATGTGACATGGTGTGATTTGTCCGTGTATCGCCCGGGGTGCCCTTAACAATAACTAATGGCAGCTCTCGCTAATTTGTCCCATTTTATTCTTATGGGGCATTCCTGACTGTATACTCCATGCGCCACATCTGGGCATCCGGCCTTCAAACAGTTTTTGCACGTCGGTGGCTCTTCTCTGTTTGGACAATCTGACTTCATATGTGGTCCTCCACAGTGGTTGCAGAGGTCCAGCGTTTCCATACATAACTTTCTGCCATGTCCGAATGCCAAGCACCTAGTGCACTGCACTAGCGGGGACTGGTCCTCCACCCTAATTTGTTGGAGGTCGACGTACATCTTTCCAACTGAGGTAAGCCTTTGCCACAATTTCGATGTAACTCGGAGGACTACATGGCATTCCTTGTCATTCCGCGCCTTTCTCCGGTATCTCACTGTTGCAGTTGCCTCCTCGTCTGTCAACCCTTTTGTCAAGTGTTTATTTTGTTTTTTAAGCGCCAAAATAATGTCCTCGTCCGTGTTGTACGCCAGGACATTCCTCAGGACAACCAATGGATCCTTATTTTTGGCCTCCTCCACGTTTAGTTGTTTGTCTTTCTTTAATTGTGCCGTTGTCTTTTCCAGTTCCTCCCTACTTGCGCAGCTTAATGCCACCTTCTGGTCTCTTATCCTGCGAAGCCTTTCTATCCTAATACCACTCTCCTTTGCATTTAATGCTCCTCTAACTCTGTCAATTACTTCGAGACTTGAGGAGGCCTCGGACGACACAATGACAGTATGCTTTGCCGTCCCAGAGAATTTGGGCTGCGACAGCACTTTTGCATACGAGGGTTTTCCTTCGATGCTAGCCATCTGCCTGCCCATCTCCTCGGTGGTTTGTTTTAGCTCTTGGATCTCAGTGAGCAATTTTGTGTTGACATCCGTCGTCGTTACCTTTTCCCTCATAGTCTCTCTATACTCCTCCAATTCTTTAATATGGGTTTTTAGGAGTTGCTTAAGTTCCCCTACCTCTTCTTTTATACCAACAGTACAATCCTTCATACATTCCGTCTCTGTGTCTCTCTTATTCATCTCCTTCCTTTCATCTCCGCATGTCTCACACGCCTTACATACTCTCATCAAATTCTCTTCTTCTCTTAGTCTCTGCGATACTTTCAATAATTCATACATGCACTCCATTGATCCTATCACTCCTGTTTTAATTTCGCTTTTCGTGTTGCGAGTAGCATTTATATGTGCAAGTCCTTCGGTAAGTTTGTTCTTGCACTCAGTATCCAGATCTCGATGTGCGTTTGTTTTGTAGAAGTTACTACTCACTTTAGAGAAAGGGTTAACTCCCTTCGCGTCAATTTTGGCAGGAGAAGAAGAAGATGAGGGCCGAGTTGTTACTGCTTTTTTGGGGCTATTCTGCACCTCTTTTGTAGGCGGTTTTGGTTTATTTTGGGCCGCCAGTGGAGCACGCTGTACTTGTTTCTCCTTAGCCCTCTCTGTTGTGGTCTTATTTTCTCCTGTGACAAGAGTTCTTGTCCGGTTTAAGTCGCATTTGGAGCCACTAGGTATTGGTTGTGGTTGGCTTTTGTCGATCGATTGTTGATCGCTATCACTGCTTTCCATACTCTTCCTCTTTGGATCAGGTGTGCGAATCATTATGAAGGAGTCAGTGGAGTCGCGGTGTCAAGACTACAACCTAGGTTTGTAAAAGTTATAAAGGCGGTTGCAGATTTGATTATTAAAGTTAAACGTATATGCAATTGCAAGAGTCAAACAAAAAGAAAAAGAAGCAATGTTATAGCTATGCAGCTCAACTTCTATGTGGTCAATAAACCACTTATGTCAGTCTATTTATTGCTATAAGCCAATTGCTGGAAATAGTGCAATATCACACTGTCAACTTACAACTAAAATAATAAAGCCCAACAGGGTTTATTATATTAAATTTAGGCCAATAAGCCTAAGTCTTTTTATTATAAGCCTGGAATCGCTTATAGTCTTATCGCTTATAGGAAAAAGTACCCCGGAGGTATCCCAGCAGTAGAAGAGGGACAGACTGACGCGCTTTGCAAAAAAGAAGAAAAAAGAAGAAAAAAGAAGGAAGAAAGAAGATTGAAGAAGATAAAATGGAGCGTTCTTACGCTTGCTTTATAGCCCTCTCGATGTCGATGGTTACCGTGAAAACCGCAGTTCTCCACGACCAGTACTTTCGGAGATATCGACGCCAGAAATTCGGCCAGAAACCCGCCTGAGCGCCAGAAGTGGCGGTAAACTCAATTATCTCACGAACTACCAGTCGTAGAACACTCAAGTTTGGGTTCTCCGTTAAGGGCTCATCACCACCGACACGATAGTGACGTCAGTTCGCTCGAAAAAATTGAGATCTCCAAACACCACAAAGCGCTGACAGTCGATCCCTCTAACCCCGCAAAAGACCCCCCCGAAAGTCCCGTCCCTCTAGCTCCAATAATGACGAAGTTACGGCCAGTTGAAAACTTTCAAGATGGCCTCCCTGCTGTCAAACTGGATTTTCAAATTGGAATATCTCCGGATCTATCTACCGCAGATTAGGCGAGTTTGGGTTTATTTTGGTGGAAATTCTGTGTTCTTTATGATTCTTATGAAATTCGTGCGCCAAAAAACTACTGACCCCAATTTAGAAAAAATGATAATAAACAGATTCCCCTATCTCCCCCCTTAATACCAAAAGAAATCCGGTCGTTCTACGATAGATATCCTCGGAGATATGGCTTCCCGAAAATTCCCAAAATGGCCGCGCACCTGTCAAACACAATTTTAAAATAACGATTTCTCGGGCCCCAGTGGTCGCAGAGAGGTCGGGTTTGGACCAATGTTGATGAAATACAGTCCTCTAACAGGTTATTTAAAAATTTGCGCGAAAAAATTTTTTACGTCCAATTCTAAATTTCTCACTTTCAAAATGACCGTGAGGAAAACCCCCACTAAACACAAAAAACCGCGATTCTCTACGACTTCCCGTTTCGAAGTTATACAGGCCAGAAGAAAACCAATATGGCCGTCGTTTCGCCAGAAAAAAGGCAAATCGGGCGTTTTTAGGCCTAGGGCCCCCGAGTTTCGGGTCAATGTATGCCAAATATGATGTGGAAACAGCCCACAGTCTTAAATTAATTATTTAACTAATATATTTCCATTAATTTGCAAAAAACATAAAAATTAAGTAACTTAAAAACTATCCAACCGAAAATTACAAACGAGGTGTCAAAATTTTTGTAAAATCAAGTTCTTTAAGGGTGTTTAAACGCTAAAATAAATTTCTAATTGTTTGATATATTTATTATATGATTTTTGAAATTTTCGGTTTTTGTATTATATATAAAAAAGTATCGCTTGAAAAATTCTGATTGTTTGTAGATGTCTTCGTAGCAGCAGCGCGCAACCAACGATAGCAAAAAATGCAATGGTCGTCGCGACCGTTTGCGAGTTATTCACGTTCAAAGTTTCGTGACTTTAGTATTTTTCATTAAAAAAGTATTTAACATAAAAATATTTTCTAAACTGTTTTATAAAGTACATACACAGGTCCACAGCTGATAAAAATTTGGTGACCCTGGGATGCCTGGAACTGGTACCTCGTGCCACGTGGTAACTTGTTTTTTTGCGTTTAACTCGGCCGTTGTGTACGTGCGGCAATTTGCGCCGTAGCCCTCAGATGCGGCCCCCTGAAGGCTTCCAGGGGACACCTTTCGCACTGTTCCACTATTTGTAACGCCGGAGTTATTCACGATTTAACTTTTTAAAATCCACACATAACCTTAAAAAACAGGTTTTTTCACTAAAACTTTTTGTTTCAGGCTTTGCGGATGGTGCACTATACTTCACCAGATGCGCCTCAAAAAGACGCGTCTTCTGACACCAAAAACACCACAATCGGGTAAGAAAAACCCACTTTTCTGAATTTTTTAGTACGGAGCACTATGAATTCGCTGCTTACGGTAGCGCTGACCAAGCGAGACTAAGGTTAGGTTAGGTTAGGTTAGGTTAGGTTAGGTTGGGGTGCTAATTTGTCCGGTTTACCTCCTAGTGGTGCACCCCGGGCAACGTCGGCATTCGCCGGCGGCTAAAATTCCGGACAGGACGGGTCTCCGCGTGTCCCTCTGACTCAGCAGAGGGCACGGCGGATAGACCAGGCGTCGGAGTCGGTGGGGCCAGACTGGCTCACCGGGCTCTGGAGAGGGGGGACAGTGGGGCCACAGCGGCCCCCCCCGTCCCAAATCGTAAACCTGAGCGCGTGTCTGCGGTTACGTCTCGCGGGCATACAGGAACGAGGGTCTTGGCTTAATCGCCCGGACCGCGAGGAAGACAACCTCTATAAAAAATTACCCCGAATCTCAAGTTCTGGCGCGCGGCGAGGAGATGCATGGCTGATGGGTAGTTCAGTCTCGAGCGCGCCCCCAGCCAGGGTACCTGCGGTCCCCCTGTGTTGGGTTACAAATGTACGCTTACCCGGGTACTGGGAGCTCTGCCCGGGTGGACCTCCTTTCTCCCACACTCGTGGGAACAAAATGGATAAAAGTTCACAAAATAACAATACAGCCGAAAGGGGTTCGGCTTTAAATGCGGCCCCCACATCAAAGTCAGTCGCGCCGACAGAACCATTGCGCGACTCAAAAGGAAAGTTTAGGTCCCGCAAGGGACGCGGAAAGAGGAAAGAAGGAGCTTCGGCGACGGACAGCTCGGCAGCCAATTCGGCTTCCGAGATGTCCGCTGCTGAAGAAGGTGTTTGTGCCTTTAGGGCAAATACCAGAAGGGCGGGCAGCTCAACATCTCTGGCTGCTGCGGACATAAGTGCAGGGCAGATGGATGTGGATTATCCATCGCGGAAGCGCACCATATCCCAGGATGGTGGGGCGCCCGAATCTGGGGACTGCTCTGCTGAGACGCCTCCCCCGAAAGCGCAATACAGCGCTAGGGGTAGAGGTATGAGTCGTCCTGTGGCACCTGCGCTGCGTGCCCTATCTGCAAATAGAGCAGAAATCCTAAGCCTGAAAAGGCTGGAGGCGGAGCAGAACGCCGAGGAGCGCCTGGCGTTTTTAACGGAAAAGCTCCGCCTCCCAGATGAGGGCCATATAGGGACGGCCCAGGTCGAGGAAACGACACATAGCCCTCTTGGCCATCACTTAACCTAACCGACATTAACCTATCCTAACACGGACCTAAACTGCGCGCACCTCCCCTCGCAACCTATTCGACTCCATACGCGGGTCACTCGAGGTGGCGACCTCAGCTGGCCGCTCTCCAGCAAAAGTAGGTCACTGGGTCACCGATTTTGACCACTTTTGAGCCTTTTTCGCGCCCCCAAGGTCGTCCTCGTTGTGCTGGTATACTAATGTATACCCATCACTTGTTCGTTTAAGTCGCGACTTTAACTACCAAGTGATGGTACAATGTGCTGGTATACTAATGTATACCCATCACTTGTTCGTTTAAGTCGAGACTTTAACTACCAAGTGATGGTACTTTGGCGGGCGCTAGCCCGCGGCGGCGCGCCATGGCCCAGCGGCCATCCTTTCACTTTGTACTTGAACACACAAACAACCAACCTAACCTAACCAAAGATCAACCTTGTCTTACTTGTATTGCAACTTTGTATTACATTTGCAACTTTGTTGCAGGTCCAGGAAGTGAACCTGTTCGAGCGCGGCGGTTTCGAGCTGGAATTTGAAAGTACTATGCAAGATTCGCCTGAGTATTCGCCTGAGGTTTGTTGACCCCGTTTTGGATTTGTGAAATAAAAATTTGTTTTGCAAATAATGTTTTATTTAAATATCAATGTGCTGGTATACTAATGTATAACAATTGTGCTGGTATACTAATGTATAAACATTGTGCTGAACAATGTGCTGGTATACTAATGTATTATGCATATACAGGATCTTGTACTGGATCGCTGTATCTATGTGTTGTTCCTTCACTGGTACCAGTGAATCTTGCTGATTGATCCTTTGTTGGTGGAGGCACATATCTTTTAACTTCGTCTGTGTTTAGCGTTGTCGCATTGGGATTACCTACTTTGTTCAATTTATCCCAGAATGGGTCATTTGGCTGTGGAACATTGGCTCCATAACCAGTAGGAATTGCATATTGAGCGTTTTCGGCGTTCTCAATAATATGTATAATTGTGCCCGATGCTCTCATCCTGTTTATAAAATCTTTTCTTACTTGTAAATTCAATTTAAATATCTCTGCGCGCTCCTCGAAACTCATCCGACCGGTTACGCGTCGTTGACCTGGTATTTTGACGGCTTTCATAATGTGAGTGACGCCATTCCCCCAATTTAGCGAGAACGCGTTATCTGACGTAACGCCAGGGTTATCGTCTTCGTCAGCTTCCATTCCCTCGGTGTTCACGTTTACGATTGGTAGTCCGTTCATACCGTACATATTCGTGAATTCGTTTTGTTGTGCGCGCATTGAAATCTTATAAGTGTTCGGTTGTGGAAAGTTATTAAAGTCCATTAATACGTTTGTGCCATGGGATTCTGCTTCAATTGTAATGTAAGTTTTTACCAATATACTTAATACAGAATTTTCAATTTTTTGGTCTGGATTAATTAATGGTAATACTCCTATGCCGATACTGTGACCAATGTTATCTTGCGGAGTGCCTTGCAGCGGTGAAAAATACAAGTTGTCAATCGTTGTCGTGCTATATTTTGATTGGGATAATATGCCGACTCGTGTTAATGGTGCTTGTTTAATTAGACCCGTACTTACTTCAATCTGTTCTAAGGGATTTTGAACTCTTGGCACGGCTCCCAAGTGATGTAAACCATTGTTAAATTTGTGAATGGTGCCGTCTTTCGGGGAGTATTCCTTTGTGTATATTGGACCAATACTATTTGTTGCATTATAATAAATTTTAGCGTGTCCTATTAATGCTGGCAGAAAATATGTTTCATCGTTTAATGGTATCCATGCTCCATGTTCTTTTTCGGCTATGTGAAACTTGTATTTACCTCTGTTGTCGATAAATTTTGGTTGTTGTGCTGCACCATAATCGTGCCAATGAATGTCTCCTTTATTTGTTTGCTTTCTAAAATTGCTATTAAATCTATAACTATACCCGTACAAGTCTCTGTGTTGAATGTTCGTACCGCATTGAAATGGTCCCAAGTCTTCCATCCGCTCCCACACTCCGATGGTTGTTTGTGAATTGGCATTTGCATAACTTACAGTTCGTTGCCCTGTGATGAACGGTGTCCTGTTACCCAAATTGATAACTTCGAATTTAACATTCAATACTTTAGCTGTATGATTACAAGATTGAATGTCGTGGAATTCTTTTGGTGTCAAGTAAAAATATACAAATTGCCAAGGTAATGTGTGAATAAATGTTGTTACCTCGGCAACATTGAAGTCTCTTTCCTTGACATTTTGGTATTGCATTAATGATGATTCCACATTAAATGCAAATGCTTTTTCGAATTTGTATAATTTCTTGTTCACTTCATTATTAATTCCAGATGTTATCACGGGTGCTCCACCGTTTAAATTTTCGTTTTTATTGTCAATGTTCATTTTGTAATACAACCTGTTCTTTGTAACGCACTTACACGACTAATGTCGTCCACCTTTCTTTATTTCTATTTATAGTTGTTAGGGGTGAAATAAAAAAGGGTTGTTATACTAATTATTATTTAATAGGAGGAATATGTCCGTGCATTCGTTATTCGATTCGTTTGTTCGTTCGTTCGTTATAATTATAATTCTTATAAGTATATACAGACTACACATAATCAGTTATATCTAAGGCTTATAGTTTATTTGATCAAAAAAAAAAAAAAAACCCATAACCTATTTTAGTTAATGTAAAAATGCTACTTATATAAAATCGTCTTTATGGTTACGGAAGCAGTAATTTGATTTTATCTTCTCCACGTCGTCTATTGCGTGTTTCTTCCAAAATTGTTCCCATGTGAAGGCGTCGAACACCGTGTATTCTTCCACAGGGTTGCTGAACTGGAAGGTGAACGTTCTCGTTTCAATAGCGGAGTGTGCTTCGGGTACAGATACATATAATTCGATAGGATAATTACTCGCTGTGTATAATCTGCAGTTTTTGATTGTGTGTCTATTTTTATATTTAATATCTGTAGACATTGGTTGTCCTGCGGCGAGCAATTTCCATTGTTCAAATTGGTTTTCTGTTAATTTGCACTCGTCCATGAAGCAGGCGTTTATATGTACCAACGAGCTGAAATTAAACGAAGAACCCGGTGATAATCCTGTCAGTCTTTCATAATTGAATTGCATTTGCACTAAGCTTTCCATAATCATGGTTTTGCCTGTGCTCGGTGGTCCCACGAAAAATAAGTTATTTTTCTTTTTTATTTGGCCAAAGAAATGCTTTTTCGTGACAGTTGCAAAGTATACTGGGTTAAATTCGTTCATGTAACACAGTGCTTCTAATTTGTTAACATTTCGAGTTATGTATGAAGTCGTCGCTATGTCAGGGTTGTCTTTTATTTGCAGTCGTTTACATCTATCTAGCCGTAATTCGGGTCCTTCTTGAAATACCAGAATTCTGGATATTGAAATGGCTGTTCTGAGTCTTTCTGTAAACTTTTTACTAAATTGGAAGGCAATCCCTTCAGGCGTTGCAGACAACACTCTTTGAGCTTCGGCTTCGTCGAAAGCTCTTTCATCACATAATCGCTGCACCAGTGTGTTATTACAGTCACTGTATTCTTGATATCTTCCCCCTGGAGGTTGTCTCCAGATTTGATTTTCTCTTTGTTGTACGTGAGAACGTGGCTGTATTTGTTCAGACTCCATTCGTCGTTGTTCCAGTTCAGGTAGAACTTCATGGGCTTCAAGATTTGCTGCATCCATTGGCGCGTTCCGCGGACGCAGTGCTGTGCTTTGTTCGTTATGTAATGGATTTCTCCTTTCGGGATCGTTAATTGCAATTTGTAAATTTTCCTGCCCACTTTTTGTTAATTTGCACTCGTCCATGAAGCAGGCGTTTGTATGTACCAACGAGCTGAAATTAAACGAAGAACCCGGTGATAATCCTGTCAGTCTTTCATAATTGAATTGCATTTGCACTAAGCTTTCCATAATCATGGTTTTGCCTGTGCTCGGTGGTCCCACGAAAAATAAGTTATTTTTCTTTTTTATTTGGCCAAAGAAATGCTTTTTCGTGACAGTTGCAAAGTATACTGGGTTAAATTCGTTCATGTAACACAGTGCTTCTAATTTGTTAACATTTCGAGTTATGTATGAAGTCGTCGCTATGTCAGGGTTGTCTTTTATTTGCAGTCGTTTACATCTATCTAGCCGTAATTCGGGTCCTTCTTGAAATACCAGAATTCTGGATATTGAAATGGCTGTTCTGAGTCTTTCTGTAAACTTTTTACTAAATTGGAAGGCAATCCCTTCAGGCGTTGCAGACAACACTCTTTGAGCTTCGGCTTCGTCGAAAGCTCTTTCATCACATAATCGCTGCACCAGTGTGTTATTACAGTCACTGTATTCTTGATATCTTCCCCCTGGAGGTTGTCTCCAGATTTGATTTTCTCTTTGTTGTACGTGAGAACGTGGCTGTATTTGTTCAGACTCCATTCGTCGTTGTTCCAGTTCAGGTAGAACTTCATGGGCTTCAAGATTTGCTGCATCCATTGGCGCGTTCCGCGGACGCAGTGCTGTGCTTTGTTCGTTATGTAATGGATTTCTCCTTTCGGGATCGTTAATTGCAATTTGTAAATTTTCCTGCCCACTTTGACGTTGTCGAATTCCCAGCGAACAATTTGCGCATTTGAAATGTCTTTTATCACTTTCGGTGAGAATGTCTCGAAGTGTAGTACGACCATTGCCCCGAGATAAATACTCAAGTAGACAAGTGAGACATGTAATTTTTCGAGTTGTATGTGCGTGCTTTCTAATGTTTTCCCCAAATCGAGTATTATGTCCCCATCCTTTGTTGGTGGATATGTACAAGATATGATAGTGGTCGTTCCTTGTGCCCGTATGCTTAGAGATGACTTTCCAAGGTGATCTTGAAGGGTTTGCGAGTCGATACCGTTTTGTTTTAATCTGCGTATTAGGGTCGATAGGGCACTCAATTCCTTCGGTATCGGCTCCGTTGTCTCCCCCTGCAGTGTCGTTGGTGTGATTTTCCTCTTCTTCGGTGTCTCTGTCGAAGACAGGGTAGTAGGGCGTTTCGATTTCCCATTCGGCATCGCTGATTTGGGAGTTCTCAATGGGGATGTCTCCTCGCTCGCGCTCTTCGCTGAGCGTGGTGACACTTGAGACGACGGAATCTCTTCTTCGTTGTCGCTCGACACTTCCTCCACTGCCTGATTCTCTTGGTCGTTTACCACTTGGCTGTCGTTCTCGTTGTCGCTGTTCATCTCGATGAGTTCTTGCAGGTCCTGCTCCATCGTGTTCACTTGATGAGATTGAAGGGTCTTCGTGTAGAAATTCTTCGATATTCTTGGCGTTGCTGATTATGTGTAGTCCGTATAACTGTGGCTTATACATTCGGAATGAATGAGCTACTGTAGCGTACTGTGCCGACCCTTCGTTATGCACCCCTTTTATATCCATTCATGCATGAACTTTATGTACTGGAAATTGAACCTTATGTGCTTTCGAAAAGGCCCAGAATGTTTATCTGTTCGTATGTTTGAGTGTTTACCTCCTTTCTCTTTATGTAGGACAACCGGTCCTTATTACTTTGTATTACTTTGTACACAGAATTAATTATCATAAATTGCCTTTAATGGTCCCTTGACATTTAAATTAATATCCCTTATAAAAAATTTAATTGGTTGCAACATTGTTGCGTGAGAACCCAACGGTTAGGTTAGGTTAGGTTAGGTTAGGTTAGGTTAGGTTAGGTTAGGTTAGGTTAGGTTAGGTTAGGTTAGGTTAGGTTAGGTTAGGTTAGGTTAGGTTAGGTTAGGTTAGGTTAGGTTAGGTTAGGTTAGGTTAGGTTAGGTTAGGTTAGGTTAGGTTAGGTTAGGTTAGGTTAGGTTAGGTTAGGTTTTTTTTTTTTTTTTTTTTTTTTTTTTTTTTTTTTTTTTTTTTTTTTTTTTTATACCGGGTAATTGTTACCCGGCTGCGTATTGTCCACTGACGTAGTCAGAGGCGTTGTTTGCCTTTAATTTTTGCATATCTGTCTGTATTATTTATTTGAATTATATACGATTTGTTTATTTATATATATCATTATTTAATATTTTATATATATTTATTTATGTATAATTACTTTATATTTGATATATGTTTATGTGGTTTGTTTATATTTAATCTATGTTTAGTATTAAAGCTGAATGCAGTAGTACAGTTTTATATTTGTATGGTCAATTTAATGTTACTTTATTTGGAAGGTGTAAATATATATTTCTGTATGTAAATCTATTTATTTATTTTGATGTTTTATCTGGTTTTATTTCTTTGTATTACCTTTATCGCAATATCATTGCAGTATTTTAAAAACTTATTCCTGTATGTATCATCATTCATTAGAGTTGCGATGTTTTCCGGTGTTACACGTTGGCTCATGAGCCACTCCACATCGAACCTTTCCTTCACAAATGACGGACATTCAAATATGATGTGCGGTATTGACTCTTCCTTTTCGGAGTCGCATATACATGATGGGCTCCCCTTACACCGGAATCTGTTCAAGTATTCGGAGAACCCACCATGCCCCGTGAATATCTGAGTAAGTATGTTATTTATTTTTATTTTATTGAGTATTTCATAGCCTTTTATTACGTCTGGAAAGAAAAGCTTTGTAATTTTGCCAGATGAATTGGCCTTGTATCGCCGGTTCCACACGTCAAGGGTTTCCTTTCGGATTTGTCGCTTTACGTGTGAAACCGGGACCCTGTCGTAATTTGGTCTGCGTTTGAGTTTTAGGGCCGCCTCTTTCGCTAGACTATCCGCCCTTTCATTTCCAGGGAGTCCCGCATGAGCTTTTATCCAGAAAAGTTCAATATTTTTATTTTGGTTCTTAATTGCTCTGATATTTCTACGGGACTCCACTGCCAGGCAATGTAAGGAGTTATGTCCCGTTATTGCTTCTAGCGCGGACCTGGAATCACTGTATATACCGAATGACTGTCTTGTATGGCTCAGTATGTTTCTTGTGGCATAGCATATGGCCAACAGTTCTGCTTGGTAGACCGTGCAATAAGACGACAGCTTTAATTTAAGGCAAGTGGTTTCAGCGCCACCCACCCAAATGGATAGCGCCGCCCCCACCTCGCCATCAATCTTGCTGCCGTCTGTGTATATTTGCACCTGTGGATGGTCGTATATTTGGAATTGCTCCTGGTCTACCAGGCTTTGGAATTGCAGGTGAAGTTGTTCGGCTGGGTGTGGCATGTCAGAATATCGTTCTGCACTCTCCACCTCTCGGTCCCGTAATTCTGGCCAAGATGACCCCCTCTTCACTTCGTAAAGGGCGGCTGCTTCCTGTAGTCTAAGATCGAGGGGAAGTATGCCAGCCAGAACCAGGGCCGAGTCAAGGGAGACAGTCCGGTAAGCTTTGCTTATTTTTTGGGCAAATCCGCGCTGGACGGTATTGAGGTGCTTTTGTACGCATTTTTTATTTGAAGCTTTGGCCCATGTCCCTGCTGCATACAGTATAACAGGTTCGACCGCCGCACAGTATATAGTTTTTATTATTTCCGGTTGGAGACCCCAGCTTGAGCGAGCAGCTGTGGCAAGTTTTTTGTAGATGTTTAGGGCCTTCCTGCAGACGAGTCCAACATGGGTGTTAAATGTGAGTTTCTCGTCCACAGTCAGACCCAGAATTTTTATTTCTTTGACGGTTTTTATTCTGATCCCATCCATGCTCAGGCGCGGGGTGTCATACCTTAATTTATTCGTGATTATCATGGCGTTGGTTTTAAGTGCTGCGAATTTTAGTTTGTTGGCTTTTCCCCAAGCCAAAGCATGGGCGAGGGCAGCATTTGCGCTATTTTCTATATCTGAGGCCGAGTCTCCATCGAAGATCAGGACTATGTCATCCGCAAAAGCCTGGGCACGTCCTCCAAACTTGTTAAGTTCAGTTATTAATGGGTCTAACAGCACGTTCCATAGGATCGGCCCACCCACCGAGCCCTGAATGCAGCCTTTGTTTGTGTTTTTCGTATATTCCGATTCGGCGTATCTGATGGTGACCTTTCTCTGGAGAAGATAACTGTCAATTAGTCGTCTTAAATTTATGGGACACTTTTTCTCAGCCAGTCTAATTTTCAGGGTTGGCCACCAAGCACTGTCAAAGGCGCCCTCTATGTCCAGTGAAATGATTGTTATCAGTTTTCTCAACTTCAACTTGCATCTTATATGTTGCATCATGTCATAGAGGGCATCTTCGGTGCTCTTTTGCGGCACAAAACCGTACTGCCGGGTATCTAGTTTTGGTAAGACATGCCATTTTATCCTATTGATCAGCATCTTCTCCAGTGTCTTGCCCATTACAGGCAAAAGTCCTATCGGTCTGTATGATTTCGGATTTGTGTAATCATCTTTGCCCGGCTTTTTAAGGGCTATAACTATGGCCTCTTTCCACATGGTAGGATAGTGTGTCAGTTCAAGACATTTATTCGCCAGCGATAGGAACATTTCTGGATCATGTTGAATTGCTTGAGTGCATATATCTGCCGTAAGGCCATCGCGTCCAGGTGCCTTTTTAGGGTTGAAACTGTAAGTCGCTGAGTCCAGTTCAAATCTGGTGAATGGTGGGTCATATGTTTCACCGTCTGTATTTTCATTTACTAGACCCGCCTGTTCCCTAATGACTGTGTGTTCCGCGGTATCTTCTTGTGGGTTGTCATCCGGGTAGAACGTTTTAGCTAGGAGTTCTGCAGATTTGAGATGATCCAGAGTTTGTCCATTTTCCGATAGAAGTGTGTCATCTTCTCGTTTTGTTACTCTATTGAGAATTCGATAAATTCCTTCCCATGTTCCTTCTTTATTTTGTTTTTGGCAGAATTCTTTCCAGCTCTTTACCTGTTTCTCCTTACACTCACGCTCGTACTGCTCTTTTGACCGCAGGTACTCTGCCACCACCCAAGCTCTTCTAATTGGTGCTGCACAACGAATTCTCCGTCTTTTGGTGTTTGTGTCTCTTCTAAGCTTCTCAAGGTTATCGTCCCACCATGGTACGTTGTATTTGTGGTTTGAATAAGTTTTTGGTATTGTGTCATTTGCAGTTTTAATTATTATATCTGTATATTGTTTTATGTAATTATCTAATTTTGTTGTATTATCTATGTTTTCTATTTCTGTTTTATTAAAGTTTTTGTTTACAATTTGTTGAGACATTTTTTCATGAAATTTATTCCAGTTTGTATGTTTTGTATTAAATTGCCGAGTGGTTCTACTTATGTTTGTACCGGTGGTTCTATTTAATTTTATTGTATACGTTATTAGGTTGTGGTCGGAACTTAAGAAGCCTTCGTTCACCTTCCAGTTATCTACTAGATCTAACAGGTCTGTTGTACATACTGTTATATCCACATGACTCGCAAATATGGTTTGGCCGCGTATCGTATAGAAGGTTGGAGTGGTCCCTTCGTTGAGCACCTGCAGGGAATTTTCTTCTAGCATCCCTGACATGCTTTCACCTCTGCTATCTACAGCCGTGCTTCCCCACCACATGCTTTTCGCGTTTGCGTCTCCTCCCATTAATAATTTACGGGGTCCTAGGTCTTGGTATATGTTGCTAAGTTGTTCCAGGTATTCTTCGATAGGGGTGTCGGGTTCAAAGTAAAAGGAGACTATTGTTATTTCCCAGGCTATTGTTTTGATTTTAACTGTGACTATATTGTTGTTAGTATATTTTTCTATGGGTATTATTGTCAGTGTTGGGTCGAAAACAGCTATTGCTGCTTTGACAGTGCCTTCTCTTCTGTTAGTATTTTGATAAATTCTCACACCCTTGTAGTATTTTAATTCCCCTCGACCCCCCACGTATGGTTCCTGGAGCAAAGCAAACGCCATTCTTCTATTTGATGCTTCCATCATGAGCTCCGTGGTGGCTAGCTCTTTCCGCTGTAGGTTAGCTTGCATGATATTGTGTGCTACGGTTACTCGTGGGTTGCCCTTAACAATACGCTATTACCGACCTCGCCAAGACATCCCACTTTTTTCGTACAGTGCAGTCCTCACTAAACGCATTGTGAGTGTCCTCGGCAAGACCAGCCCTTCTGCAGTTGCAGCATGATGGTGTATCGTTGGCAATCCATTTCGGGCATTCACTCTTTAGGTGATGGCCTTCACAGTGACTACACTGGTCAACCTTTTCGGAGCAATATTTCTTACTGTGTCCATATGATAGGCATCTCGAGCATTGTATCAGCGGAGATTGGTCCATTACCTTAACCCTTTGTAGGTCTATACAAACTGTGCCTTCTTTTATAAGTCTATTCCATAGGGTAGGTGATACAACTAGGACTACATGACTTAGTAGTGAGTTCCTGGCGTTACGGCGAAATTTGACTGCTATCCTATCTTCCTTCTCACTCAATCCCACGAAGAGATGTTTATTCTGAGCTTTGAGGGCATTAAGTATTTCCGCGTCTGTGTGTATTTTTAATACGTCTCGCAGGACTACCATCGGGTCTTTGTTTTTTACGTCCTGGACTTTTAATTCTCGTCCAGACCTTTGGAGCTTTTCTTTTATTTTGTTAAGTTCCTCCACACTATGGCAGCCCAGTATGATTTTTCGGTCTTTAGCTTTTCTTATTTTCTCAATTCTAAGTCCGTTTTCTTTGGCGTTGATTACGGTTCGAACTCGCTGAAGGACTTGCTCTCCAGTGTCCTTCTCTTCCAACGATGTTATTGCCACCGAGTGGGTGGTTTCTCGGTGTATAATAGGTTTGGCTGCCATACTAGCATATGATACTTTGCTTTCAACAACGCTTCTTTGCGTCTTTACTAATGTTTCTGAGAGTTTTGCCATTACTATTTTATGTTCCGTAAGTAGTTTTGTGTTTTCTTCAATTTTTTTGAGGAGTGTTTGTTGTGTCTCTATGTTTCTGGCTTGAACATGGTCCTCTATTTCGTGCTCTTGTTGATTTGACTTTTCACCAGCTTTCGCAACAAGTTCTTTTGTTATTTCGTACATTCTGTCTATGGCTTGCACGATACCTAATTTAATTTCGGCTTTGAGATTCCGGGAATTCGATAAATGAATTTTCGCCTTTGCGACGCAAGCTCTCGCTTCTGACATGGTGTCCGAATATTTGGAGCGTTCTTTAAGAGGCGAAACATTGTAAGGGGCGGGTTTAGCTTTCGTCTTAATCGGTGCAGTAGTCGTTGTTAAGTAATCTGTTGTTGGAGGGTTAAGAATCTGAGGACCATCCTGTGCCGGTATCAATGAGGCCGCGCAGGCATCCATGTCCTTGCTGCAGCTAGGCTTTGGGTCGATTATAGGTATGTCGAAAGTAGTATCGAGGAGACCTATGCCTGTACCGGCAATGTCCACTAGCTGTACAAGCGGACGCTTCTTTGTAGGTGTGCGTATTCCAAACATTTTGTCTTAAAATGTATAAATGAGGTAATGGACGGATGAGATGTATGTAAGAATTGTTTTACAATTTATGGCGAAACTATTGGTGTTTGGGTAGGGTGTAAGGGTATATTTGGAACGTATATTATGATCCCTAAGCGAATATGAAATAAAAATTTTTTACTATATATATCTAAATTCTTTGTATTTCTATTGTATTGTTCAAATTTTAACTATCGTAGAGAAAAGGGTGGGTTGGGCGGGTCGAATTTTAAAAATTGAGTGATCAGAAAGGGCACAAATGGGGTATCGGCGTGTAGGGCTTGATGAGCACTACACGATAGGTGAAGAAACCGGAAGGGTCTCTATACAAAAAAGTGAAGTTAAGCTGCAAAAACTGATAAAAATGTTCTAGGAACGACTTTTTGTGGTACAAACTGTGCTATATTTCAGAAACCTGAGGGATTATCTGCGTGAAAGTAGTATCGATAGAAAGGGCTGTAAAGGACGAACAAACGAAGACCTCAATCACCAACGTGGACCGAGGATAGCAGACAGGATGGTAAGTATAAAGTTGCAATTTGGTATTTTTCAGCAAAAATTTAACGTTTTTAGTTATATATTGCGTTATTTTACACAAACCTGAAGGGTATACTACAATTATTTACTATTGGATGAAAGACTATTAGACGAGGAACAATTTAAGACCTCAACCACCAACGTGGACTGAGGATAAGCAACAGAAGGTAAGTGTTAAGGTGAATATTTTAAATGTGAGCTAACGAAAATGTACTAAGTTGATATCTAAGAAAAAATTTTCAAAATTTCAGGGCTCTGAAGGAACCACTGACGTATAGTATGCTATGGATAATTACAAGAAACTAAAGGCAGCAAAAAACAAACTGAAAATCGCACTAAAAACCTAAAAATTTCGATCGGTTAGGTTAGGTTAGGTTAGGTTAGGTTAGGTTAGGTTAGGTTAGGTTAGGTTAGGTTAGGTTAGGTTAGGTTAGGTTAGGTTAGGTTAGGTTAGGTTAGGTTAGGTTAGGTTAGGTTAGGTTAGGTTAGGTTAGGTTAGGTTAGGTTAGGTTAGGTTAGGTTAGGTTAGGTTAGGTTAGGTTAGGTTAGGTTAGGTTAGGTTAGGTTAGGTTAGGTTAGGTTAGGTTAGGTTAGGTTAGGTTAGGTTAGGTTAGGTTAGGTTAGGTTAGGTTAGGTTAGGTTAGGTTAGGTTAGGTTAGGTTAGGTTAGGTTAGGTTAGGTTAGGTTAGGTTAGGTTAGGTTAGGTTAGGTTAGGTTAGGTTAGGTTAGGTTAGGTTAGGTTAGGTTAGGTTAGGTTAGGTTAGGTTAGGTTAGGTTAGGTTAGGTTAGGTTAGGTTAGGTTAGGTTAGGTTAGGTTAGGTTAGGTTAGGTTAGGTTAGGTTAGGTTAGGTTAGGTTAGGTTAGGTTAGGTTAGGTTAGGTTAGGTTAGGTTAGGTTAGGTTAGGTTAGGTTAGGTTAGGTTAGGTTAGGTTAGGTTAGGTTAGGTTAGGTTAGGTTAGGTTAGGTTAGGTTAGGTTAGGTTAGGTTAGGTTAGGTTAGGTTAGGTTAGGTTAGGTTAGGTTAGGTTAGGTTAGGTTAGGTTAGGTTAGGTTAGGTTAGGTTAGGTTAGGTTAGGTTAGGTTAGGTTAGGTTAGGTTAGGTTAGGTTAGGTTAGGTTAGGTTAGGTTAGGTTAGGTTAGGTTAGGTTAGGTTAGGTTAGGTTAGGTTAGGTTAGGTTAGGTTAGGTTAGGTTAGGTTAGGTTAGGTTAGGTTAGGTTAGGTTAGGTTAGGTTAGGTTAGGTTAGGTTAGGTTAGGTTAGGTTAGGTTAGGTTAGGTTAGGTTAGGTTAGGTTAGGTTAGGTTAGGTTAGGTTAGGTTAGGTTAGGTTAGGTTAGGTTAGGTTAGGTTAGGTTAGGTTAGGTTAGGTTAGGTTAGGTTAGGTTAGGTTAGGTTAGGTTAGGTTAGGTTAGGTTAGGTTAGGTTAGGTTAGGTTAGGTTAGGTTAGGTTAGGTTAGGTTAGGTTAGGTTAGGTTAGGTTAGGTTAGGTTAGGTTAGGTTAGGTTAGGTTAGGTTAGGTTAGGTTAGGTTAGGTTAGGTTAGGTTAGGTTAGGTTAGGTTAGGTTAGGTTAGGTTAGGTTAGGTTAGGTTAGGTTAGGTTAGGTTAGGTTAGGTTAGGTTAGGTTAGGTTAGGTTAGGTTAGGTTAGGTTAGGTTAGGTTAGGTTAGGTTAGGTTAGGTTAGGTTAGGTTAGGTTAGGTTAGGTTAGGTTAGGTTAGGTTAGGTTAGGTTAGGTTAGGTTAGGTTAGGTTAGGTTAGGTTAGGTTAGGTTAGGTTAGGTTAGGTTAGGTTAGGTTAGGTTAGGTTAGGTTAGGTTAGGTTAGGTTAGGTTAGGTTAGGTTAGGTTAGGTTAGGTTAGGTTAGGTTAGGTTAGGTTAGGTTAGGTTAGGTTAGGTTAGGTTAGGTTAGGTTAGGTTAGGTTAGGTTAGGTTAGGTTAGGTTAGGTTAGGTTAGGTTAGGTTAGGTTAGGTTAGGTTAGGTTAGGTTAGGTTAGGTTAGGTTAGGTTAGGTTAGGTTAGGTTAGGTTAGGTTAGGTTAGGTTAGGTTAGGTTAGGTTAGGTTAGGTTAGGTTAGGTTAGGTTAGGTTAGGTTAGGTTAGGTTAGGTTAGGTTAGGTTAGGTTAGGTTAGGTTAGGTTAGGTTAGGTTAGGTTAGGTTAGGTTAGGTTAGGTTAGGTTAGGTTAGGTTAGGTTAGGTTAGGTTAGGTTAGGTTAGGTTAGGTTAGGTTAGGTTAGGTTAGGTTAGGTTAGGTTAGGTTAGGTTAGGTTAGGTTAGGTTAGGTTAGGTTAGGTTAGGTTAGGTTAGGTTAGGTTAGGTTAGGTTAGGTTAGGTTAGGTTAGGTTAGGTTAGGTTAGGTTAGGTTAGGTTAGGTTAGGTTAGGTTAGGTTAGGTTAGGTTAGGTTAGGTTAGGTTAGGTTAGGTTAGGTTAGGTTAGGTTAGGTTAGGTTAGGTTAGGTTAGGTTAGGTTAGGTTAGGTTAGGTTAGGTTAGGTTAGGTTAGGTTAGGTTAGGTTAGGTTAGGTTAGGTTAGGTTAGGTTAGGTTAGGTTAGGTTAGGTTAGGTTAGGTTAGGTTAGGTTAGGTTAGGTTAGGTTAGGTTAGGTTAGGTTAGGTTAGGTTAGGTTAGGTTAGGTTAGGTTAGGTTAGGTTAGGTTAGGTTAGGTTAGGTTAGGTTAGGTTAGGTTAGGTTAGGTTAGGTTAGGTTAGGTTAGGTTAGGTTAGGTTAGGTTAGGTTAGGTTAGGTTAGGTTAGGTTAGGTTAGGTTAGGTTAGGTTAGGTTAGGTTAGGTTAGGTTAGGTTAGGTTAGGTTAGGTTAGGTTAGGTTAGGTTAGGTTAGGTTAGGTTAGGTTAGGTTAGGTTAGGTTAGGTTAGGTTAGGTTAGGTTAGGTTAGGTTAGGTTAGGTTAGGTTAGGTTAGGTTAGGTTAGGTTAGGTTAGGTTAGGTTAGGTTAGGTTAGGTTAGGTTAGGTTAGGTTAGGTTAGGTTAGGTTAGGTTAGGTTAGGTTAGGTTAGGTTAGGTTAGGTTAGGTTAGGTTAGGTTAGGTTAGGTTAGGTTAGGTTAGGTTAGGTTAGGTTAGGTTAGGTTAGGTTAGGTTAGGTTAGGTTAGGTTAGGTTAGGTTAGGTTAGGTTAGGTTAGGTTAGGTTAGGTTAGGTTAGGTTAGGTTAGGTTAGGTTAGGTTAGGTTAGGTTAGGTTAGGTTAGGTTAGGTTAGGTTAGGTTAGGTTAGGTTAGGTTAGGTTAGGTTAGGTTAGGTTAGGTTAGGTTAGGTTAGGTTAGGTTAGGTTAGGTTAGGTTAGGTTAGGTTAGGTTAGGTTAGGTTAGGTTAGGTTAGGTTAGGTTAGGTTAGGTTAGGTTAGGTTAGGTTAGGTTAGGTTAGGTTAGGTTAGGTTAGGTTAGGTTAGGTTAGGTTAGGTTAGGTTAGGTTAGGTTAGGTTAGGTTAGGTTAGGTTAGGTTAGGTTAGGTTAGGTTAGGTTAGGTTAGGTTAGGTTAGGTTAGGTTAGGTTAGGTTAGGTTAGGTTAGGTTAGGTTAGGTTAGGTTAGGTTAGGTTAGGTTAGGTTAGGTTAGGTTAGGTTAGGTTAGGTTAGGTTAGGTTAGGTTAGGTTAGGTTAGGTTAGGTTAGGTTAGGTTAGGTTAGGTTAGGTTAGGTTAGGTTAGGTTAGGTTAGGTTAGGTTAGGTTAGGTTAGGTTAGGTTAGGTTAGGTTAGGTTAGGTTAGGTTAGGTTAGGTTAGGTTAGGTTAGGTTAGGTTAGGTTAGGTTAGGTTAGGTTAGGTTAGGTTAGGTTAGGTTAGGTTAGGTTAGGTTAGGTTAGGTTAGGTTAGGTTAGGTTAGGTTAGGTTAGGTTAGGTTAGGTTAGGTTAGGTTAGGTTAGGTTAGGTTAGGTTAGGTTAGGTTAGGTTAGGTTAGGTTAGGTTAGGTTAGGTTAGGTTAGGTTAGGTTAGGTTAGGTTAGGTTAGGTTAGGTTAGGTTAGGTTAGGTTAGGTTAGGTTAGGTTAGGTTAGGTTAGGTTAGGTTAGGTTAGGTTAGGTTAGGTTAGGTTAGGTTAGGTTAGGTTAGGTTAGGTTAGGTTAGGTTAGGTTAGGTTAGGTTAGGTTAGGTTAGGTTAGGTTAGGTTAGGTTAGGTTAGGTTAGGTTAGGTTAGGTTAGGTTAGGTTAGGTTAGGTTAGGTTAGGTTAGGTTAGGTTAGGTTAGGTTAGGTTAGGTTAGGTTAGGTTAGGTTAGGTTAGGTTAGGTTAGGTTAGGTTAGGTTAGGTTAGGTTAGGTTAGGTTAGGTTAGGTTAGGTTAGGTTAGGTTAGGTTAGGTTAGGTTAGGTTAGGTTAGGTTAGGTTAGGTTAGGTTAGGTTAGGTTAGGTTAGGTTAGGTTAGGTTAGGTTAGGTTAGGTTAGGTTAGGTTAGGTTAGGTTAGGTTAGGTTAGGTTAGGTTAGGTTAGGTTAGGTTAGGTTAGGTTAGGTTAGGTTAGGTTAGGTTAGGTTAGGTTAGGTTAGGTTAGGTTAGGTTAGGTTAGGTTAGGTTAGGTTAGGTTAGGTTAGGTTAGGTTAGGTTAGGTTAGGTTAGGTTAGGTTAGGTTAGGTTAGGTTAGGTTAGGTTAGGTTAGGTTAGGTTAGGTTAGGTTAGGTTAGGTTAGGTTAGGTTAGGTTAGGTTAGGTTAGGTTAGGTTAGGTTAGGTTAGGTTAGGTTAGGTTAGGTTAGGTTAGGTTAGGTTAGGTTAGGTTAGGTTAGGTTAGGTTAGGTTAGGTTAGGTTAGGTTAGGTTAGGTTAGGTTAGGTTAGGTTAGGTTAGGTTAGGTTAGGTTAGGTTAGGTTAGGTTAGGTTAGGTTAGGTTAGGTTAGGTTAGGTTAGGTTAGGTTAGGTTAGGTTAGGTTAGGTTAGGTTAGGTTAGGTTAGGTTAGGTTAGGTTAGGTTAGGTTAGGTTAGGTTAGGTTAGGTTAGGTTAGGTTAGGTTAGGTTAGGTTAGGTTAGGTTAGGTTAGGTTAGGTTAGGTTAGGTTAGGTTAGGTTAGGTTAGGTTAGGTTAGGTTAGGTTAGGTTAGGTTAGGTTAGGTTAGGTTAGGTTAGGTTAGGTTAGGTTAGGTTAGGTTAGGTTAGGTTAGGTTAGGTTAGGTTAGGTTAGGTTAGGTTAGGTTAGGTTAGGTTAGGTTAGGTTAGGTTAGGTTAGGTTAGGTTAGGTTAGGTTAGGTTAGGTTAGGTTAGGTTAGGTTAGGTTAGGTTAGGTTAGGTTAGGTTAGGTTAGGTTAGGTTAGGTTAGGTTAGGTTAGGTTAGGTTAGGTTAGGTTAGGTTAGGTTAGGTTAGGTTAGGTTAGGTTAGGTTAGGTTAGGTTAGGTTAGGTTAGGTTAGGTTAGGTTAGGTTAGGTTAGGTTAGGTTAGGTTAGGTTAGGTTAGGTTAGGTTAGGTTAGGTTAGGTTAGGTTAGGTTAGGTTAGGTTAGGTTAGGTTAGGTTAGGTTAGGTTAGGTTAGGTTAGGTTAGGTTAGGTTAGGTTAGGTTAGGTTAGGTTAGGTTAGGTTAGGTTAGGTTAGGTTAGGTTAGGTTAGGTTAGGTTAGGTTAGGTTAGGTTAGGTTAGGTTAGGTTAGGTTAGGTTAGGTTAGGTTAGGTTAGGTTAGGTTAGGTTAGGTTAGGTTAGGTTAGGTTAGGTTAGGTTAGGTTAGGTTAGGTTAGGTTAGGTTAGGTTAGGTTAGGTTAGGTTAGGTTAGGTTAGGTTAGGTTAGGTTAGGTTAGGTTAGGTTAGGTTAGGTTAGGTTAGGTTAGGTTAGGTTAGGTTAGGTTAGGTTAGGTTAGGTTAGGTTAGGTTAGGTTAGGTTAGGTTAGGTTAGGTTAGGTTAGGTTAGGTTAGGTTAGGTTAGGTTAGGTTAGGTTAGGTTAGGTTAGGTTAGGTTAGGTTAGGTTAGGTTAGGTTAGGTTAGGTTAGGTTAGGTTAGGTTAGGTTAGGTTAGGTTAGGTTAGGTTAGGTTAGGTTAGGTTAGGTTAGGTTAGGTTAGGTTAGGTTAGGTTAGGTTAGGTTAGGTTAGGTTAGGTTAGGTTAGGTTAGGTTAGGTTAGGTTAGGTTAGGTTAGGTTAGGTTAGGTTAGGTTAGGTTAGGTTAGGTTAGGTTAGGTTAGGTTAGGTTAGGTTAGGTTAGGTTAGGTTAGGTTAGGTTAGGTTAGGTTAGGTTAGGTTAGGTTAGGTTAGGTTAGGTTAGGTTAGGTTAGGTTAGGTTAGGTTAGGTTAGGTTAGGTTAGGTTAGGTTAGGTTAGGTTAGGTTAGGTTAGGTTAGGTTAGGTTAGGTTAGGTTAGGTTAGGTTAGGTTAGGTTAGGTTAGGTTAGGTTAGGTTAGGTTAGGTTAGGTTAGGTTAGGTTAGGTTAGGTTAGGTTAGGTTAGGTTAGGTTAGGTTAGGTTAGGTTAGGTTAGGTTAGGTTAGGTTAGGTTAGGTTAGGTTAGGTTAGGTTAGGTTAGGTTAGGTTAGGTTAGGTTAGGTTAGGTTAGGTTAGGTTAGGTTAGGTTAGGTTAGGTTAGGTTAGGTTAGGTTAGGTTAGGTTAGGTTAGGTTAGGTTAGGTTAGGTTAGGTTAGGTTAGGTTAGGTTAGGTTAGGTTAGGTTAGGTTAGGTTAGGTTAGGTTAGGTTAGGTTAGGTTAGGTTAGGTTAGGTTAGGTTAGGTTAGGTTAGGTTAGGTTAGGTTAGGTTAGGTTAGGTTAGGTTAGGTTAGGTTAGGTTAGGTTAGGTTAGGTTAGGTTAGGTTAGGTTAGGTTAGGTTAGGTTAGGTTAGGTTAGGTTAGGTTAGGTTAGGTTAGGTTAGGTTAGGTTAGGTTAGGTTAGGTTAGGTTAGGTTAGGTTAGGTTAGGTTAGGTTAGGTTAGGTTAGGTTAGGTTAGGTTAGGTTAGGTTAGGTTAGGTTAGGTTAGGTTAGGTTAGGTTAGGTTAGGTTAGGTTAGGTTAGGTTAGGTTAGGTTAGGTTAGGTTAGGTTAGGTTAGGTTAGGTTAGGTTAGGTTAGGTTAGGTTAGGTTAGGTTAGGTTAGGTTAGGTTAGGTTAGGTTAGGTTAGGTTAGGTTAGGTTAGGTTAGGTTAGGTTAGGTTAGGTTAGGTTAGGTTAGGTTAGGTTAGGTTAGGTTAGGTTAGGTTAGGTTAGGTTAGGTTAGGTTAGGTTAGGTTAGGTTAGGTTAGGTTAGGTTAGGTTAGGTTAGGTTAGGTTAGGTTAGGTTAGGTTAGGTTAGGTTAGGTTAGGTTAGGTTAGGTTAGGTTAGGTTAGGTTAGGTTAGGTTAGGTTAGGTTAGGTTAGGTTAGGTTAGGTTAGGTTAGGTTAGGTTAGGTTAGGTTAGGTTAGGTTAGGTTAGGTTAGGTTAGGTTAGGTTAGGTTAGGTTAGGTTAGGTTAGGTTAGGTTAGGTTAGGTTAGGTTAGGTTAGGTTAGGTTAGGTTAGGTTAGGTTAGGTTAGGTTAGGTTAGGTTAGGTTAGGTTAGGTTAGGTTAGGTTAGGTTAGGTTAGGTTAGGTTAGGTTAGGTTAGGTTAGGTTAGGTTAGGTTAGGTTAGGTTAGGTTAGGTTAGGTTAGGTTAGGTTAGGTTAGGTTAGGTTAGGTTAGGTTAGGTTAGGTTAGGTTAGGTTAGGTTAGGTTAGGTTAGGTTAGGTTAGGTTAGGTTAGGTTAGGTTAGGTTAGGTTAGGTTAGGTTAGGTTAGGTTAGGTTAGGTTAGGTTAGGTTAGGTTAGGTTAGGTTAGGTTAGGTTAGGTTAGGTTAGGTTAGGTTAGGTTAGGTTAGGTTAGGTTAGGTTAGGTTAGGTTAGGTTAGGTTAGGTTAGGTTAGGTTAGGTTAGGTTAGGTTAGGTTAGGTTAGGTTAGGTTAGGTTAGGTTAGGTTAGGTTAGGTTAGGTTAGGTTAGGTTAGGTTAGGTTAGGTTAGGTTAGGTTAGGTTAGGTTAGGTTAGGTTAGGTTAGGTTAGGTTAGGTTAGGTTAGGTTAGGTTAGGTTAGGTTAGGTTAGGTTAGGTTAGGTTAGGTTAGGTTAGGTTAGGTTAGGTTAGGTTAGGTTAGGTTAGGTTAGGTTAGGTTAGGTTAGGTTAGGTTAGGTTAGGTTAGGTTAGGTTAGGTTAGGTTAGGTTAGGTTAGGTTAGGTTAGGTTAGGTTAGGTTAGGTTAGGTTAGGTTAGGTTAGGTTAGGTTAGGTTAGGTTAGGTTAGGTTAGGTTAGGTTAGGTTAGGTTAGGTTAGGTTAGGTTAGGTTAGGTTAGGTTAGGTTAGGTTAGGTTAGGTTAGGTTAGGTTAGGTTAGGTTAGGTTAGGTTAGGTTAGGTTAGGTTAGGTTAGGTTAGGTTAGGTTAGGTTAGGTTAGGTTAGGTTAGGTTAGGTTAGGTTAGGTTAGGTTAGGTTAGGTTAGGTTAGGTTAGGTTAGGTTAGGTTAGGTTAGGTTAGGTTAGGTTAGGTTAGGTTAGGTTAGGTTAGGTTAGGTTAGGTTAGGTTAGGTTAGGTTAGGTTAGGTTAGGTTAGGTTAGGTTAGGTTAGGTTAGGTTAGGTTAGGTTAGGTTAGGTTAGGTTAGGTTAGGTTAGGTTAGGTTAGGTTAGGTTAGGTTAGGTTAGGTTAGGTTAGGTTAGGTTAGGTTAGGTTAGGTTAGGTTAGGTTAGGTTAGGTTAGGTTAGGTTAGGTTAGGTTAGGTTAGGTTAGGTTAGGTTAGGTTAGGTTAGGTTAGGTTAGGTTAGGTTAGGTTAGGTTAGGTTAGGTTAGGTTAGGTTAGGTTAGGTTAGGTTAGGTTAGGTTAGGTTAGGTTAGGTTAGGTTAGGTTAGGTTAGGTTAGGTTAGGTTAGGTTAGGTTAGGTTAGGTTAGGTTAGGTTAGGTTAGGTTAGGTTAGGTTAGGTTAGGTTAGGTTAGGTTAGGTTAGGTTAGGTTAGGTTAGGTTAGGTTAGGTTAGGTTAGGTTAGGTTAGGTTAGGTTAGGTTAGGTTAGGTTAGGTTAGGTTAGGTTAGGTTAGGTTAGGTTAGGTTAGGTTAGGTTAGGTTAGGTTAGGTTAGGTTAGGTTAGGTTAGGTTAGGTTAGGTTAGGTTAGGTTAGGTTAGGTTAGGTTAGGTTAGGTTAGGTTAGGTTAGGTTAGGTTAGGTTAGGTTAGGTTAGGTTAGGTTAGGTTAGGTTAGGTTAGGTTAGGTTAGGTTAGGTTAGGTTAGGTTAGGTTAGGTTAGGTTAGGTTAGGTTAGGTTAGGTTAGGTTAGGTTAGGTTAGGTTAGGTTAGGTTAGGTTAGGTTAGGTTAGGTTAGGTTAGGTTAGGTTAGGTTAGGTTAGGTTAGGTTAGGTTAGGTTAGGTTAGGTTAGGTTAGGTTAGGTTAGGTTAGGTTAGGTTAGGTTAGGTTAGGTTAGGTTAGGTTAGGTTAGGTTAGGTTAGGTTAGGTTAGGTTAGGTTAGGTTAGGTTAGGTTAGGTTAGGTTAGGTTAGGTTAGGTTAGGTTAGGTTAGGTTAGGTTAGGTTAGGTTAGGTTAGGTTAGGTTAGGTTAGGTTAGGTTAGGTTAGGTTAGGTTAGGTTAGGTTAGGTTAGGTTAGGTTAGGTTAGGTTAGGTTAGGTTAGGTTAGGTTAGGTTAGGTTAGGTTAGGTTAGGTTAGGTTAGGTTAGGTTAGGTTAGGTTAGGTTAGGTTAGGTTAGGTTAGGTTAGGTTAGGTTAGGTTAGGTTAGGTTAGGTTAGGTTAGGTTAGGTTAGGTTAGGTTAGGTTAGGTTAGGTTAGGTTAGGTTAGGTTAGGTTAGGTTAGGTTAGGTTAGGTTAGGTTAGGTTAGGTTAGGTTAGGTTAGGTTAGGTTAGGTTAGGTTAGGTTAGGTTAGGTTAGGTTAGGTTAGGTTAGGTTAGGTTAGGTTAGGTTAGGTTAGGTTAGGTTAGGTTAGGTTAGGTTAGGTTAGGTTAGGTTAGGTTAGGTTAGGTTAGGTTAGGTTAGGTTAGGTTAGGTTAGGTTAGGTTAGGTTAGGTTAGGTTAGGTTAGGTTAGGTTAGGTTAGGTTAGGTTAGGTTAGGTTAGGTTAGGTTAGGTTAGGTTAGGTTAGGTTAGGTTAGGTTAGGTTAGGTTAGGTTAGGTTAGGTTAGGTTAGGTTAGGTTAGGTTAGGTTAGGTTAGGTTAGGTTAGGTTAGGTTAGGTTAGGTTAGGTTAGGTTAGGTTAGGTTAGGTTAGGTTAGGTTAGGTTAGGTTAGGTTAGGTTAGGTTAGGTTAGGTTAGGTTAGGTTAGGTTAGGTTAGGTTAGGTTAGGTTAGGTTAGGTTAGGTTAGGTTAGGTTAGGTTAGGTTAGGTTAGGTTAGGTTAGGTTAGGTTAGGTTAGGTTAGGTTAGGTTAGGTTAGGTTAGGTTAGGTTAGGTTAGGTTAGGTTAGGTTAGGTTAGGTTAGGTTAGGTTAGGTTAGGTTAGGTTAGGTTAGGTTAGGTTAGGTTAGGTTAGGTTAGGTTAGGTTAGGTTAGGTTAGGTTAGGTTAGGTTAGGTTAGGTTAGGTTAGGTTAGGTTAGGTTAGGTTAGGTTAGGTTAGGTTAGGTTAGGTTAGGTTAGGTTAGGTTAGGTTAGGTTAGGTTAGGTTAGGTTAGGTTAGGTTAGGTTAGGTTAGGTTAGGTTAGGTTAGGTTAGGTTAGGTTAGGTTAGGTTAGGTTAGGTTAGGTTAGGTTAGGTTAGGTTAGGTTAGGTTAGGTTAGGTTAGGTTAGGTTAGGTTAGGTTAGGTTAGGTTAGGTTAGGTTAGGTTAGGTTAGGTTAGGTTAGGTTAGGTTAGGTTAGGTTAGGTTAGGTTAGGTTAGGTTAGGTTAGGTTAGGTTAGGTTAGGTTAGGTTAGGTTAGGTTAGGTTAGGTTAGGTTAGGTTAGGTTAGGTTAGGTTAGGTTAGGTTAGGTTAGGTTAGGTTAGGTTAGGTTAGGTTAGGTTAGGTTAGGTTAGGTTAGGTTAGGTTAGGTTAGGTTAGGTTAGGTTAGGTTAGGTTAGGTTAGGTTAGGTTAGGTTAGGTTAGGTTAGGTTAGGTTAGGTTAGGTTAGGTTAGGTTAGGTTAGGTTAGGTTAGGTTAGGTTAGGTTAGGTTAGGTTAGGTTAGGTTAGGTTAGGTTAGGTTAGGTTAGGTTAGGTTAGGTTAGGTTAGGTTAGGTTAGGTTAGGTTAGGTTAGGTTAGGTTAGGTTAGGTTAGGTTAGGTTAGGTTAGGTTAGGTTAGGTTAGGTTAGGTTAGGTTAGGTTAGGTTAGGTTAGGTTAGGTTAGGTTAGGTTAGGTTAGGTTAGGTTAGGTTAGGTTAGGTTAGGTTAGGTTAGGTTAGGTTAGGTTAGGTTAGGTTAGGTTAGGTTAGGTTAGGTTAGGTTAGGTTAGGTTAGGTTAGGTTAGGTTAGGTTAGGTTAGGTTAGGTTAGGTTAGGTTAGGTTAGGTTAGGTTAGGTTAGGTTAGGTTAGGTTAGGTTAGGTTAGGTTAGGTTAGGTTAGGTTAGGTTAGGTTAGGTTAGGTTAGGTTAGGTTAGGTTAGGTTAGGTTAGGTTAGGTTAGGTTAGGTTAGGTTAGGTTAGGTTAGGTTAGGTTAGGTTAGGTTAGGTTAGGTTAGGTTAGGTTAGGTTAGGTTAGGTTAGGTTAGGTTAGGTTAGGTTAGGTTAGGTTAGGTTAGGTTAGGTTAGGTTAGGTTAGGTTAGGTTAGGTTAGGTTAGGTTAGGTTAGGTTAGGTTAGGTTAGGTTAGGTTAGGTTAGGTTAGGTTAGGTTAGGTTAGGTTAGGTTAGGTTAGGTTAGGTTAGGTTAGGTTAGGTTAGGTTAGGTTAGGTTAGGTTAGGTTAGGTTAGGTTAGGTTAGGTTAGGTTAGGTTAGGTTAGGTTAGGTTAGGTTAGGTTAGGTTAGGTTAGGTTAGGTTAGGTTAGGTTAGGTTAGGTTAGGTTAGGTTAGGTTAGGTTAGGTTAGGTTAGGTTAGGTTAGGTTAGGTTAGGTTAGGTTAGGTTAGGTTAGGTTAGGTTAGGTTAGGTTAGGTTAGGTTAGGTTAGGTTAGGTTAGGTTAGGTTAGGTTAGGTTAGGTTAGGTTAGGTTAGGTTAGGTTAGGTTAGGTTAGGTTAGGTTAGGTTAGGTTAGGTTAGGTTAGGTTAGGTTAGGTTAGGTTAGGTTAGGTTAGGTTAGGTTAGGTTAGGTTAGGTTAGGTTAGGTTAGGTTAGGTTAGGTTAGGTTAGGTTAGGTTAGGTTAGGTTAGGTTAGGTTAGGTTAGGTTAGGTTAGGTTAGGTTAGGTTAGGTTAGGTTAGGTTAGGTTAGGTTAGGTTAGGTTAGGTTAGGTTAGGTTAGGTTAGGTTAGGTTAGGTTAGGTTAGGTTAGGTTAGGTTAGGTTAGGTTAGGTTAGGTTAGGTTAGGTTAGGTTAGGTTAGGTTAGGTTAGGTTAGGTTAGGTTAGGTTAGGTTAGGTTAGGTTAGGTTAGGTTAGGTTAGGTTAGGTTAGGTTAGGTTAGGTTAGGTTAGGTTAGGTTAGGTTAGGTTAGGTTAGGTTAGGTTAGGTTAGGTTAGGTTAGGTTAGGTTAGGTTAGGTTAGGTTAGGTTAGGTTAGGTTAGGTTAGGTTAGGTTAGGTTAGGTTAGGTTAGGTTAGGTTAGGTTAGGTTAGGTTAGGTTAGGTTAGGTTAGGTTAGGTTAGGTTAGGTTAGGTTAGGTTAGGTTAGGTTAGGTTAGGTTAGGTTAGGTTAGGTTAGGTTAGGTTAGGTTAGGTTAGGTTAGGTTAGGTTAGGTTAGGTTAGGTTAGGTTAGGTTAGGTTAGGTTAGGTTAGGTTAGGTTAGGTTAGGTTAGGTTAGGTTAGGTTAGGTTAGGTTAGGTTAGGTTAGGTTAGGTTAGGTTAGGTTAGGTTAGGTTAGGTTAGGTTAGGTTAGGTTAGGTTAGGTTAGGTTAGGTTAGGTTAGGTTAGGTTAGGTTAGGTTAGGTTAGGTTAGGTTAGGTTAGGTTAGGTTAGGTTAGGTTAGGTTAGGTTAGGTTAGGTTAGGTTAGGTTAGGTTAGGTTAGGTTAGGTTAGGTTAGGTTAGGTTAGGTTAGGTTAGGTTAGGTTAGGTTAGGTTAGGTTAGGTTAGGTTAGGTTAGGTTAGGTTAGGTTAGGTTAGGTTAGGTTAGGTTAGGTTAGGTTAGGTTAGGTTAGGTTAGGTTAGGTTAGGTTAGGTTAGGTTAGGTTAGGTTAGGTTAGGTTAGGTTAGGTTAGGTTAGGTTAGGTTAGGTTAGGTTAGGTTAGGTTAGGTTAGGTTAGGTTAGGTTAGGTTAGGTTAGGTTAGGTTAGGTTAGGTTAGGTTAGGTTAGGTTAGGTTAGGTTAGGTTAGGTTAGGTTAGGTTAGGTTAGGTTAGGTTAGGTTAGGTTAGGTTAGGTTAGGTTAGGTTAGGTTAGGTTAGGTTAGGTTAGGTTAGGTTAGGTTAGGTTAGGTTAGGTTAGGTTAGGTTAGGTTAGGTTAGGTTAGGTTAGGTTAGGTTAGGTTAGGTTAGGTTAGGTTAGGTTAGGTTAGGTTAGGTTAGGTTAGGTTAGGTTAGGTTAGGTTAGGTTAGGTTAGGTTAGGTTAGGTTAGGTTAGGTTAGGTTAGGTTAGGTTAGGTTAGGTTAGGTTAGGTTAGGTTAGGTTAGGTTAGGTTAGGTTAGGTTAGGTTAGGTTAGGTTAGGTTAGGTTAGGTTAGGTTAGGTTAGGTTAGGTTAGGTTAGGTTAGGTTAGGTTAGGTTAGGTTAGGTTAGGTTAGGTTAGGTTAGGTTAGGTTAGGTTAGGTTAGGTTAGGTTAGGTTAGGTTAGGTTAGGTTAGGTTAGGTTAGGTTAGGTTAGGTTAGGTTAGGTTAGGTTAGGTTAGGTTAGGTTAGGTTAGGTTAGGTTAGGTTAGGTTAGGTTAGGTTAGGTTAGGTTAGGTTAGGTTAGGTTAGGTTAGGTTAGGTTAGGTTAGGTTAGGTTAGGTTAGGTTAGGTTAGGTTAGGTTAGGTTAGGTTAGGTTAGGTTAGGTTAGGTTAGGTTAGGTTAGGTTAGGTTAGGTTAGGTTAGGTTAGGTTAGGTTAGGTTAGGTTAGGTTAGGTTAGGTTAGGTTAGGTTAGGTTAGGTTAGGTTAGGTTAGGTTAGGTTAGGTTAGGTTAGGTTAGGTTAGGTTAGGTTAGGTTAGGTTAGGTTAGGTTAGGTTAGGTTAGGTTAGGTTAGGTTAGGTTAGGTTAGGTTAGGTTAGGTTAGGTTAGGTTAGGTTAGGTTAGGTTAGGTTAGGTTAGGTTAGGTTAGGTTAGGTTAGGTTAGGTTAGGTTAGGTTAGGTTAGGTTAGGTTAGGTTAGGTTAGGTTAGGTTAGGTTAGGTTAGGTTAGGTTAGGTTAGGTTAGGTTAGGTTAGGTTAGGTTAGGTTAGGTTAGGTTAGGTTAGGTTAGGTTAGGTTAGGTTAGGTTAGGTTAGGTTAGGTTAGGTTAGGTTAGGTTAGGTTAGGTTAGGTTAGGTTAGGTTAGGTTAGGTTAGGTTAGGTTAGGTTAGGTTAGGTTAGGTTAGGTTAGGTTAGGTTAGGTTAGGTTAGGTTAGGTTAGGTTAGGTTAGGTTAGGTTAGGTTAGGTTAGGTTAGGTTAGGTTAGGTTAGGTTAGGTTAGGTTAGGTTAGGTTAGGTTAGGTTAGGTTAGGTTAGGTTAGGTTAGGTTAGGTTAGGTTAGGTTAGGTTAGGTTAGGTTAGGTTAGGTTAGGTTAGGTTAGGTTAGGTTAGGTTAGGTTAGGTTAGGTTAGGTTAGGTTAGGTTAGGTTAGGTTAGGTTAGGTTAGAGGTTAGGTTAGGTTAGGTTAGGTTAGGTTAGGTTAGGTTAGGTTAGGTTAGGTTAGGTTAGGTTAGGTTAGGTTAGGTTAGGTTAGGTTAGGTTAGGTTAGGTTAGGTTAGGTTAGGTTAGGTTAGGTTAGGTTAGGTTAGGTTAGGTTAGGTTAGGTTAGGTTAGGTTAGGTTAGGTTAGGTTAGGTTAGGTTAGGTTAGGTTAGGTTAGGTTAGGTTAGGTTAGGTTAGGTTAGGTTAGGTTAGGTTAGGTTAGGTTAGGTTAGGTTAGGTTAGGTTAGGTTAGGTTAGGTTAGGTTAGGTTAGGTTAGGTTAGGTTAGGTTAGGTTAGGTTAGGTTAGGTTAGGTTAGGTTAGGTTAGGTTAGGTTAGGTTAGGTTAGGTTAGGTTAGGTTAGGTTAGGTTAGGTTAGGTTAGGTTAGGTTAGGTTAGGTTAGGTTAGGTTAGGTTAGGTTAGGTTAGGTTAGGTTAGGTTAGGTTAGGTTAGGTTAGGTTAGGTTAGGTTAGGTTAGGTTAGGTTAGGTTAGGTTAGGTTAGGTTAGGTTAGGTTAGGTTAGGTTAGGTTAGGTTAGGTTAGGTTAGGTTAGGTTAGGTTAGGTTAGGTTAGGTTAGGTTAGGTTAGGTTAGGTTAGGTTAGGTTAGGTTAGGTTAGGTTAGGTTAGGTTAGGTTAGGTTAGGTTAGGTTAGGTTAGGTTAGGTTAGGTTAGGTTAGGTTAGGTTAGGTTAGGTTAGGTTAGGTTAGGT
>OX411821.1:0-15000 GCA_948253155.1 Leucoma salicis
ACCTAACCTAACCTAACCTAACCTAACCTAACCTAACCTAACCTAACCTAACCTAACCTAACCTAACCTAACCTAACCTAACCTAACCTAACCTAACCTAACCTAACCTAACCTAACCTAACCTAACCTAACCTAACCTAACCTAACCTAACCTAACCTAACCTAACCTAACCTAACCTAACCTAACCTAACCTAACCTAACCTAACCTAACCTAACCTAACCTAACCTAACCTAACCTAACCTAACCTAACCTAACCTAACCTAACCTAACCTAACCTAACCTAACCTAACCTAACCTAACCTAACCTAACCTAACCTAACCTAACCTAACCTAACCTAACCTAACCTAACCTAACCTAACCTAACCTAACCTAACCTAACCTAACCTAACCTAACCTAACCTAACCTAACCTAACCTAACCTAACCTAACCTAACCTAACCTAACCTAACCTAACCTAACCTAACCTAACCTAACCTAACCTAACCTAACCTAACCTAACCTAACCTAACCTAACCTAACCTAACCTAACCTAACCTAACCTAACCTAACCTAACCTAACCTAACCTAACCTAACCTAACCTAACCTAACCTAACCTAACCTAACCTAACCTAACCTAACCTAACCTAACCTAACCTAACCTAACCTAACCTAACCTAACCTAACCTAACCTAACCTAACCTAACCTAACCTAACCTAACCTAACCTAACCTAACCTAACCTAACCTAACCTAACCTAACCTAACCTAACCTAACCTAACCTAACCTAACCTAACCTAACCTAACCTAACCTAACCTAACCTAACCTAACCTAACCTAACCTAACCTAACCTAACCTAACCTAACCTAACCTAACCTAACCTAACCTAACCTAACCTAACCTAACCTAACCTAACCTAACCTAACCTAACCTAACCTAACCTAACCTAACCTAACCTAACCTAACCTAACCTAACCTAACCTAACCTAACCTAACCTAACCTAACCTAACCTAACCTAACCTAACCTAACCTAACCTAACCTAACCTAACCTAACCTAACCTAACCTAACCTAACCTAACCTAACCTAACCTAACCTAACCTAACCTAACCTAACCTAACCTAACCTAACCTAACCTAACCTAACCTAACCTAACCTAACCTAACCTAACCTAACCTAACCTAACCTAACCTAACCTAACCTAACCTAACCTAACCTAACCTAACCTAACCTAACCTAACCTAACCTAACCTAACCTAACCTAACCTAACCTAACCTAACCTAACCTAACCTAACCTAACCTAACCTAACCTAACCTAACCTAACCTAACCTAACCTAACCTAACCTAACCTAACCTAACCTAACCTAACCTAACCTAACCTAACCTAACCTAACCTAACCTAACCTAACCTAACCTAACCTAACCTAACCTAACCTAACCTAACCTAACCTAACCTAACCTAACCTAACCTAACCTAACCTAACCTAACCTAACCTAACCTAACCTAACCTAACCTAACCTAACCTAACCTAACCTAACCTAACCTAACCTAACCTAACCTAACCTAACCTAACCTAACCTAACCTAACCTAACCTAACCTAACCTAACCTAACCTAACCTAACCTAACCTAACCTAACCTAACCTAACCTAACCTAACCTAACCTAACCTAACCTAACCTAACCTAACCTAACCTAACCTAACCTAACCTAACCTAACCTAACCTAACCTAACCTAACCTAACCTAACCTAACCTAACCTAACCTAACCTAACCTAACCTAACCTAACCTAACCTAACCTAACCTAACCTAACCTAACCTAACCTAACCTAACCTAACCTAACCTAACCTAACCTAACCTAACCTAACCTAACCTAACCTAACCTAACCTAACCTAACCTAACCTAACCTAACCTAACCTAACCTAACCTAACCTAACCTAACCTAACCTAACCTAACCTAACCTAACCTAACCTAACCTAACCTAACCTAACCTAACCTAACCTAACCTAACCTAACCTAACCTAACCTAACCTAACCTAACCTAACCTAACCTAACCTAACCTAACCTAACCTAACCTAACCTAACCTAACCTAACCTAACCTAACCTAACCTAACCTAACCTAACCTAACCTAACCTAACCTAACCTAACCTAACCTAACCTAACCTAACCTAACCTAACCTAACCTAACCTAACCTAACCTAACCTAACCTAACCTAACCTAACCTAACCTAACCTAACCTAACCTAACCTAACCTAACCTAACCTAACCTAACCTAACCTAACCTAACCTAACCTAACCTAACCTAACCTAACCTAACCTAACCTAACCTAACCTAACCTAACCTAACCTAACCTAACCTAACCTAACCTAACCTAACCTAACCTAACCTAACCTAACCTAACCTAACCTAACCTAACCTAACCTAACCTAACCTAACCTAACCTAACCTAACCTAACCTAACCTAACCTAACCTAACCTAACCTAACCTAACCTAACCTAACCTAACCTAACCTAACCTAACCTAACCTAACCTAACCTAACCTAACCTAACCTAACCTAACCTAACCTAACCTAACCTAACCTAACCTAACCTAACCTAACCTAACCTAACCTAACCTAACCTAACCTAACCTAACCTAACCTAACCTAACCTAACCTAACCTAACCTAACCTAACCTAACCTAACCTAACCTAACCTAACCTAACCTAACCTAACCTAACCTAACCTAACCTAACCTAACCTAACCTAACCTAACCTAACCTAACCTAACCTAACCTAACCTAACCTAACCTAACCTAACCTAACCTAACCTAACCTAACCTAACCTAACCTAACCTAACCTAACCTAACCTAACCTAACCTAACCTAACCTAACCTAACCTAACCTAACCTAACCTAACCTAACCTAACCTAACCTAACCTAACCTAACCTAACCTAACCTAACCTAACCTAACCTAACCTAACCTAACCTAACCTAACCTAACCTATACCTAACCTAACCTAACCTAACCTAACCTAACCTAACCTAACCTAACCTAACCTAACCTAACCTAACCTAACCTAACCTAACCTAACCTAACCTAACCTAACCTAACCTAACCTAACCTAACCTAACCTAACCTAACCTAACCTAACCTAACCTAACCTAACCTAACCTAACCTAACCTAACCTAACCTAACCTAACCTAACCTAACCTAACCTAACCTAACCTAACCTAACCTAACCTAACCTAACCTAACCTAACCTAACCTAACCTAACCTAACCTAACCTAACCTAACCTAACCTAACCTAACCTAACCTAACCTAACCTAACCTAACCTAACCTAACCTAACCTAACCTAACCTAACCTAACCTAACCTAACCTAACCTAACCTAACCTAACCTAACCTAACCTAACCTAACCTAACCTAACCTAACCTAACCTAACCTAACCTAACCTAACCTAACCTAACCTAACCTAACCTAACCTAACCTAACCTAACCTAACCTAACCTAACCTAACCTAACCTAACCTAACCTAACCTAACCTAACCTAACCTAACCTAACCTAACCTAACCTAACCTAACCTAACCTAACCTAACCTAACCTAACCTAACCTAACCTAACCTAACCTAACCTAACCTAACCTAACCTAACCTAACCTAACCTAACCTAACCTAACCTAACCTAACCTAACCTAACCTAACCTAACCTAACCTAACCTAACCTAACCTAACCTAACCTAACCTAACCTAACCTAACCTAACCTAACCTAACCTAACCTAACCTAACCTAACCTAACCTAACCTAACCTAACCTAACCTAACCTAACCTAACCTAACCTAACCTAACCTAACCTAACCTAACCTAACCTAACCTAACCTAACCTAACCTAACCTAACCTAACCTAACCTAACCTAACCTAACCTAACCTAACCTAACCTAACCTAACCTAACCTAACCTAACCTAACCTAACCTAACCTAACCTAACCTAACCTAACCTAACCTAACCTAACCTAACCTAACCTAACCTAACCTAACCTAACCTAACCTAACCTAACCTAACCTAACCTAACCTAACCTAACCTAACCTAACCTAACCTAACCTAACCTAACCTAACCTAACCTAACCTAACCTAACCTAACCTAACCTAACCTAACCTAACCTAACCTAACCTAACCTAACCTAACCTAACCTAACCTAACCTAACCTAACCTAACCTAACCTAACCTAACCTAACCTAACCTAACCTAACCTAACCTAACCTAACCTAACCTAACCTAACCTAACCTAACCTAACCTAACCTAACCTAACCTAACCTAACCTAACCTAACCTAACCTAACCTAACCTAACCTAACCTAACCTAACCTAACCTAACCTAACCTAACCTAACCTAACCTAACCTAACCTAACCTAACCTAACCTAACCTAACCTAACCTAACCTAACCTAACCTAACCTAACCTAACCTAACCTAACCTAACCTAACCTAACCTAACCTAACCTAACCTAACCTAACCTAACCTAACCTAACCTAACCTAACCTAACCTAACCTAACCTAACCTAACCTAACCTAACCTAACCTAACCTAACCTAACCTAACCTAACCTAACCTAACCTAACCTAACCTAACCTAACCTAACCTAACCTAACCTAACCTAACCTAACCTAACCTAACCTAACCTAACCTAACCTAACCTAACCTAACCTAACCTAACCTAACCTAACCTAACCTAACCTAACCTAACCTAACCTAACCTAACCTAACCTAACCTAACCTAACCTAACCTAACCTAACCTAACCTAACCTAACCTAACCTAACCTAACCTAACCTAACCTAACCTAACCTAACCTAACCTAACCTAACCTAACCTAACCTAACCTAACCTAACCTAACCTAACCTAACCTAACCTAACCTAACCTAACCTAACCTAACCTAACCTAACCTAACCTAACCTAACCTAACCTAACCTAACCTAACCTAACCTAACCTAACCTAACCTAACCTAACCTAACCTAACCTAACCTAACCTAACCTAACCTAACCTAACCTAACCTAACCTAACCTAACCTAACCTAACCTAACCTAACCTAACCTAACCTAACCTAACCTAACCTAACCTAACCTAACCTAACCTAACCTAACCTAACCTAACCTAACCTAACCTAACCTAACCTAACCTAACCTAACCTAACCTAACCTAACCTAACCTAACCTAACCTAACCTAACCTAACCTAACCTAACCTAACCTAACCTAACCTAACCTAACCTAACCTAACCTAACCTAACCTAACCTAACCTAACCTAACCTAACCTAACCTAACCTAACCTAACCTAACCTAACCTAACCTAACCTAACCTAACCTAACCTAACCTAACCTAACCTAACCTAACCTAACCTAACCTAACCTAACCTAACCTAACCTAACCTAACCTAACCTAACCTAACCTAACCTAACCTAACCTAACCTAACCTAACCTAACCTAACCTAACCTAACCTAACCTAACCTAACCTAACCTAACCTAACCTAACCTAACCTAACCTAACCTAACCTAACCTAACCTAACCTAACCTAACCTAACCTAACCTAACCTAACCTAACCTAACCTAACCTAACCTAACCTAACCTAACCTAACCTAACCTAACCTAACCTAACCTAACCTAACCTAACCTAACCTAACCTAACCTAACCTAACCTAACCTAACCTAACCTAACCTAACCTAACCTAACCTAACCTAACCTAACCTAACCTAACCTAACCTAACCTAACCTAACCTAACCTAACCTAACCTAACCTAACCTAACCTAACCTAACCTAACCTAACCTAACCTAACCTAACCTAACCTAACCTAACCTAACCTAACCTAACCTAACCTAACCTAACCTAACCTAACCTAACCTAACCTAACCTAACCTAACCTAACCTAACCTAACCTAACCTAACCTAACCTAACCTAACCTAACCTAACCTAACCTAACCTAACCTAACCTAACCTAACCTAACCTAACCTAACCTAACCTAACCTAACCTAACCTAACCTAACCTAACCTAACCTAACCTAACCTAACCTAACCTAACCTAACCTAACCTAACCTAACCTAACCTAACCTAACCTAACCTAACCTAACCTAACCTAACCTAACCTAACCTAACCTAACCTAACCTAACCTAACCTAACCTAACCTAACCTAACCTAACCTAACCTAACCTAACCTAACCTAACCTAACCTAACCTAACCTAACCTAACCTAACCTAACCTAACCTAACCTAACCTAACCTAACCTAACCTAACCTAACCTAACCTAACCTAACCTAACCTAACCTAACCTAACCTAACCTAACCTAACCTAACCTAACCTAACCTAACCTAACCTAACCTAACCTAACCTAACCTAACCTAACCTAACCTAACCTAACCTAACCTAACCTAACCTAACCTAACCTAACCTAACCTAACCTAACCTAACCTAACCTAACCTAACCTAACCTAACCTAACCTAACCTAACCTAACCTAACCTAACCTAACCTAACCTAACCTAACCTAACCTAACCTAACCTAACCTAACCTAACCTAACCTAACCTAACCTAACCTAACCTAACCTAACCTAACCTAACCTAACCTAACCTAACCTAACCTAACCTAACCTAACCTAACCTAACCTAACCTAACCTAACCTAACCTAACCTAACCTAACCTAACCTAACCTAACCTAACCTAACCTAACCTAACCTAACCTAACCTAACCTAACCTAACCTAACCTAACCTAACCTAACCTAACCTAACCTAACCTAACCTAACCTAACCTAACCTAACCTAACCTAACCTAACCTAACCTAACCTAACCTAACCTAACCTAACCTAACCTAACCTAACCTAACCTAACCTAACCTAACCTAA
Organism: Leucoma salicis; assembly: GCA_948253155.1. Taxonomy (NCBI): domain Eukaryota; kingdom Metazoa; phylum Arthropoda; class Insecta; order Lepidoptera; family Erebidae; genus Leucoma; species Leucoma salicis. Next base: position 6,893 of record OX411821.1, read on the forward strand.
CCTAACCTAACCTAACCTAACCTAACCTAACCTAACCTAACCTAACCTAACCTAACCTAACCTAACCTAACCTAACCTAACCTAACCTAACCTAACCTAACCTAACCTAACCTAACCTAACCTAACCTAACCTAACCTAACCTAACCTAACCTAACCTAACCTAACCTAACCTAACCTAACCTAACCTAACCTAACCTAACCTAACCTAACCCCAGTTACGCTCAGTCAGCGCTCGAGTTAGCAGCTTTTTTGTAGAGCTCCGCAGTAAAAAATTGAAAAAAGTGGGTTTTTCTTAACCGATTTTCAAAATTTTGGTGTCGGAAGAAGCGTCTTTGCAAGGCGCACCCAGTGCTATAAAGTGTTTTTTCCGGAAAGTGATAACCAAAAAGTTATTAACGAAAAACCGTGTTTTTGAGGTTATAAATTTTAAAAACTACTTATAACTCCGGCGATATAAGTGCTACACATAAAGTGAAAGTGCCTCCCGGAAGCCCTCTTCGGGCTCCACATGCCTGCACCAGCGCAATCATCCGCAGCTTCGTAACGGCTGAGATAAAGCCAAAAAAACAACTTACCACGTGGCACGTGGTTGGTGATCCTGAAGACCTGGAACGCTGAGATTTTTACTGCAGCTGTATACATGTATGTTGACATATTTTCTGCAATCAGAAGAATTTTATATATTATACTTTTTTAAATAAAAGTTAAAAACTTTCAAAACTTTGGTGCCAAATAACTCGAAAACTAACGCGGCAACCTATACGTTTCTTGTTGCTGTTGGCTGCGCGCTTATTAGAAGAGTATAACTACTTAATTTTAGATTTTTTGGACTGTAATTGTCGTAATTATTAAGGAAAAACCAAAAAATTTTTTATAAAATAGAAAACTGTTAATATCTTTTCCAAAAATTATTAAAAATTTAGTTGAATAGTATCGCTGTATAGAGCTCCATTTTACACAAATTTTGATATATCGTTTGTATTTTTAGCTTATGTAGTTCTGTAGATATTGATTTTTTACTGTTTTTTACATATTTAATGAAAAATATTAGAAAATAAATTATTTTAAGCGTGTGAGTCACTTCTATATGTAGTTTGGCACATATTGAACCCAAACACGTAGGTTCTAAGTCAAAAAACGCCGGATTTAGCGTTTTTCTGGCGAATTGACGGCCATATTGGTTTTATTCTGGCCACGATATCTTCGGAACCGGAGGTCGTAGAGAGACGTGGTTTTTTGTATTGACCAGGGGATAACCTCAGGAACAATAATAGCTTAGAAAAAATCAAATTGACCGCGAAAAATTTTTTCGCGAAATTTCACTCACCATCGGTTAGAGGACATCATTTTAACACCTAGAAGTCCAAACACGACCTTTCTGTGACCACTGGGTCCGGAGATAACTCAACTTTAATATTAGGTTTGACAGCACAGCGGCCATCTTGGGATTTTTCAGAGGGCCGTATCTCCGGAGATATCTGTCGTAGAGCGACGGGGTTTTCTTGGATAGTAAGGGGGGATTAAGGGGAATCTGACCAATTAATAATTTTCCAAATTTGGGGTATCAAAATTTTGGCGCTTGGATTTCAATATAATCTTGTATATCACAAGATTCCCATCCAGAAAAACCCAAACACGCCTAGTCTGCGGTGGATAGATCAGGAGATATCCCATTTTGAAAAATCCATTTGACAGTAGGGTAGCCATTTTGAAAAATTTCAATTTGCCGTAGCTCCCTCATTATTAGGGTTAGGAAGACGGGATTTTCAGTGGTGTCTTTGGCGTGGTCTGGGGGATTGACTGACAGCGTTTGGAGGGTATTGGTACACAAAATTTTTTCGAGCAATCTGACGCCACCATCGGCTCGGTAGGAGCGAGTACATGACAGAGAACCCAAACTTGGGTATTCTGCGACCAATAGTTTAGGAGATATTTGAATTTACCGCCACTTCTGGCGCTCAAGCGTGTTTCTGGCCGAATTTCTGGCGTGGATATCTCAGAAAGTATTGGCCGTAGAGAGCTGCGGTTTTCACTGCTAGCATAGTCATCTAGTGGGCTTTTAAGTAAGCGGAAGAGCGCTCTCTTCTATCTTCTTTATTCTTCTTTCTTACTTCTTTTTCTTCTTTTTGGCAAAAACGCGTCTGTCTGTCCCTCATCTTCAACCGGGACGCTTTGGAGGTGCATTGCACTCCTAATGCGGATTCGGAGCGACCCTAAGACCTAAAAAAAAAAAAAAAAAAATACACTGACTATAGATATAACCCTAATTAGAATTAAGAGACTAGGCTTTTTGGCCTATATATATTAAAAATATTATAGTATATTGTTACAGCCCTCTTCCTTGGGCTCTAGAAATAAGACTAGTTGGTTTTTTGACCATATAAGATTAACAACGCGATCTTGATTGTTCGCGCTAATTCTGACAAATATAGTTATTACAGTTTATTAAAATTGTAAATTCCTTTGATCACGACACGACGGTTTTATAATCGCGTTGGTTCACACAATATATACACAACACATACTGACACTAAGTTGCCAATTATACAACTTTTACAAGAAACGGTAACTTAGTAACACCGCGAGCCCTCAATATGTTTAGGACCCCGCAGAACCAAAAGGTAAAGGAACAGGAAACACCTCCCTGCACGGACTCCCTCAGTACGGAACCAGTAGACCCAACCCGTACTGTTACTAAAGACAGGAAAGCTGAGCCCCTTAAAAGGTCGATAGTTAAGGACCAAATTGACAACATAGAGGCTAGCTCTCTAAAAAGCCCTATGGAAATAGCTTCGCCTACTCCATCCCCACCTAAAGTGGCGAAAACGAAACGCCAAATGGCAATTACGCAATCCAAAAGCGACCGTAAGCGTGATCTATATAATAGATACACGGATGAAGTAGCTGACCGGATTGTAAAGGACAATAAGGCCAATATTATGAAATATTTAGGGATCTCCGGCAATCTAAAAAGAGAACTAAAGGAAGGTATATCGAAAGAAGCGAATGAAATGTATTGCGTTTCCATGTTCTTATGGTATAGACTGCAAGACGAGGTTATGAAAGGGAAAGTATGCGAGGAGACGAAGGAAGGAGGGATAAAAGAATATCAAAATGAGAAGAGTGTAGGGAGTGGAGAGTGTAAGAGTGGGGAAGAGCTGAAAGGGATGAAAGAAAGAATGGCTAGAATGGAGCAGCTAATGGAAACCAATTTGAAAGAGACCAAATTAATAGGCAAGATGTTAGAAAGTGAGAAAGAAAAGATGGATGGAAGTGTCCTCCATAAGAAAATTTGCGATTTAAAACAAGACACGCACGATATACGTGAGAAGGTCGAACAATTAGTGGCTAAACCATCTTATGCCGAAGCGTTAGCCAGGCCCAAGTACAGCACAGCACCTAAGCATGCTGTCATCGTATCTTCGGAAACGGACACAGACAGCAGTGCAGATGTGCTGGAAAAAGTCAGAGGGACGTTAAAGGCAAAAGAAAACGGTATAAGAATAGACCAGCTAAGGAAAATCAGAGACCAGAAAATAGTATTGAGCTGCTCCAGCAAGGAGGAATTGGAAAAAACGACAAAGCGGCTGAAAGAGAATAATAATCTTAAGGTAGAAGAGGCTAAAAGCAAGGACCCGTTAGTAATCTTAAGAAATGTACTAACAGACAACTCTGATGGGGACATTCTCTTGGCGCTGAAAACCCAAAATAAAAACATACTAAGGGACCTGACTGAGGAGGAGGCAACTGCCACAGTAAGGTATCGAAGGAGGGCGAGGAACCCACATGAGTGCCACGTTATACTCCGAGTTACGCCGAAGCTGTGGCAGAGGCTTACCTCTGTCGGGAAAATGCATGTAGACCTTCAGCAGGTAAGAGTTGAGGACCAATCCCCTTTGGTACAGTGCACTAGGTGTCTCGCATTTGGACACGGAAGAAAGCTATGCACGGAGTCAGTGGACCTTTGCAACCATTGCGGAGGGCCGCACCTGCGGGCAGAGTGTCCAAACATAGGCGACTCACCTACGTGTAAAAACTGCTTAGCAGTTAAAAACGTTGATGTTAACCACGGTGTCTATAGCCAGGAATGCCCCATTAGACAGAGATGGGATAAAATAGCAAGAGCTGCCATCTCGTATTGCTGAAGGCACCCCGGGCAACTCACAGGCGTTCTATACGATAGCGCAAGCGAACCTACAGCGTAGGGATCTGGCGACGACGGAATTAATGATGACTGCAAAAAACAAAAAATTTGCGTTCGCTTTGTTGCAGGAGCCGTACGTTGGCAGGGCAAAGAGTATGAAAGCCTACCGGGGAGCCAGGATCTTCCAGTGCACAAAGAGTGGAGATGGCACAGTCAAGGCCGCAATCGCGGTCTTTGACGAGAACATCTACGTCGAACCTTGCCCGCAACTCACCACCAATAATATTGTGGTTGTGAGAATGAAAACTCAAGCCTGGGACATCTTGGTCATCTCCTTTTACTTCGAGCCTGACCAGCCGATAGATCCTTACCTAAAAAACTTGGCAAAGGTGCTTAGGCTTTCAGGGACTACAAAAATAATAGCCGGAGGTGACACCAACGCTAAGAGCGCCTGGTGGGGAAGTCCTGTGACGGATGTAAGGGGAGAGGAAATGGAAAAAGCACTTGATGAGATGGATCTGCAGGTATTAAACAGGGGTTGCATGCCAACTTTCGACACCGTAAGGGGGGGACGTAGGTTGACTAGCTATGTAGACATCACCACGTGCAGTATAGACCTCTTGGACGTCATAGAGGATTGGACAGTCAAAGAGGACCTCACATGCTCGGATCACAACGGCATCGTTTTTAAAATAAAACTTCAAAAAGCCAAAGGGATAACCATCAACAGGACTACACGCAAATTTAATACAAAAAAGGCAGATTGGGTACAATTTCATTCTAAATTAGATAGATATAAAGACGAATTTGGCATAAACAATACAGAAATTAGGAAAATTAACAACAGTAATGATTTAGATAAATTTATAGAATTACACACAAAAATAATAGGGAAAGCCTGTGATGGTACCATCCCAACTAAAAGTCAAAGGCAGAAACTTGCGGTGCCGTGGTGGTCTGAGGGGTTGGCGAAATTAAAGAAAATGGTGGCTACAAAAAAGCGAAGGGTCAGGTGCGCCGCTCCGGTGCGAAGAGAGTTCGTAGTGCAGGAATACCTGAAAGAAAAATGTAATTATGAGGCAGAGGTCAAAAAGGCTCAAATAGCCAGCTGGAAAGCGTTCTGTGGGAGACAGGAAAAGGAAAACGTGTGGGAGGGTCTCTACAGGGTGATAAGAAACACTACACGAAGGCAGGAGGATATACCAGTCACTAGAGACGGAAAGGTGCTGGAGGGAGTGGAGTCCGCCAGGGAACTAGCTAGGGTGTTCTTCCCCGACGATACAGTGGAAGGTGATAGTGCCGAACATCAGGCAATCAGGTCGCAAGCAGAGCGAGATAACTTCCTGTATTGCAATGTCAGCAGCGAGCCGAAGTTTACGCAAGCTGAACTAATGGCGGCTTTGAGAAGCTTTCACCCTAAAAAGGCCCCTGGTGAAGATGGCTTTACGGCCGACATCTGCTCCCAAATAGTACTACGTAACATGGAGTTATACCTGGGTATTTATAATAAATGTCTGGAACTTGCACACTTCCCAACCGAGTGGAAAGTGGCCGTAATTGTAGTACTACGGAAACCCGGCAAAGAGCAATACGATAGCCCAAAATCCTATAGGCCAATAGGCTTGTTACCGATTTTGGGTAAGGTATTGGAGAAATTGATTGTGAGAAGGCTCATGTGGCACTTGGCGCCCAGGATAAGCCCCCGCCAGTACGGCTTTATGCCCCAGCGGAGCACAGAGGGTGCCCTCTATGACTTGGTAGCACATGTGAAAAGAGAAGTCTCTAAGAAGAAACTCGTCACATTGGTGTCCCTTGACATAGAGGGTGCCTTTGACAACGCTTGGTGGCCAGCCATAAAGGTCAGACTGGCGGAGGAAGATTGTCCGAAGGCGCTAAGGGCCATTATGGGGAGCTATCTCCAAGGAAGGACCGTTAAGGTAAGGTACTTAGGCCATGAGTACACAAAGGAAACCAGTAAAGGATGTGTGCAGGGATCTATAGGGGGCCCAATACTTTGGAATATCCTACTGGACCCTCTGCTGAAAGGTCTCACCGATAGAGGGGATCACTGTCAAGCGTTTGCTGACGATGTGGTCCTCATCTTCTCGGGGGACACAGCGGAGGAAATCGAGAGACATGGTAACGCGGCCCTCGAGTATGTCCGGGAATGGGGTGTCAGAAATAAACTGAAGTTCGCACCGCATAAAACAAATGCTATGGTGATAACAAACAAGTTGAAGTATGACACTCCTCGCCTGACCATGGGCGGGGTCTGCGTTGCCATGACTAAGGAGGTCAAGGTGTTGGGTCTCACTGTAGACGATAGGTTAACATTTAATACCCATGTTAGGAATGTATGTGAGAAGGCTATTGGGATTTATAAGCAGCTGTCCTGCGCCGCCAGGGTAAGTTGGGGACTCCACCCTGAAGTAATAAGAATAATCTATGAGGCCACAATAGTTCCCGTAATAACATATGCAGCAGCGGCGTGGGCCCCAGCGGCAAATAAAAAGTGCGTCCGACAAAAGCTAAACGCCATACAGCGATCTTTTGCGCAGAAGATTACCAAAGCCTATAGAACGGTGTCTCTTGACTCCGCCCTGTTGCTGGCCGGGGTGCTCCCCTTGGACATCCGAGTGAGGGAAGTAGCTTCCCTTTACGAGGCCAAGAGGGGGGCATCATGGCCGGTGCTGGGGGACGGGGAAATGGAGGCGCCGTTAGCGTTTATTGGTAAGCCACATCCGGCTGAGCTCGTTGAGTGGAGCTTTGGCAGTATAACTAGCCAAAATGATATCAGCGAGCGGGTGGACGGTGCAATACAAATATATACTGATGGGAGTAGGATAGGGGGACGGGTCGGCGCGGCTCTCTCGATATGGGAGAATGGTGTTGAAACTAGAACCGGTAAGCTCTGCCTCTCGTCGTATTGCACCGTCTACCAGGCTGAGCTGTTAGCTATATGTCGTGCAGCAGAGATAGTGGCCAATGGTAATTACCAACAGGTGGCGATATTAAGCGATAGCAGGGCTGCTCTTGACACTGTTATCAATAATGATTCTCTGAACTCGCTGGCTGTTAAAACAAGAGAACACCTTGGGAAATGTATCTCCCAAAATAAATTAATACACCTTTATTGGATAAAGGCGCACGCAGGAATAACAGGTAACGAGCGGGCAGACGAACTCGCAAAAGAGGCAGCTTCTCGAATGAAGGTTCGGCCGCACTATGATAAGTACCCAATCTCATTCGTCAAGCGACAGATCCGTTCTGGTTCGATTGACGAATGGGATCAAAGATACAAATCTGGCGTAACGGCTAAAGTGACAAAGGTTTTCTTCCCTGATGTTAAGAATGCTCACAGAACAGTGCTAAAACTAAAAATAGGAAATATTACAACACAACTGATGACGGGGCACGGTGGGTTCTCCGAATACTTGGCAAGATTCAAGTGTAGGGAGAGCTCATCGTGCATCTGTGATCCTGAGGTTGATGAGACAATTATTCATCTTTTGTTCGAATGTCCCCAGCACTCACTGCGGAGACATAATCTTGAGTCTGAAATGCAAACTAGGATAAGTGTCGAAAACGCCAATGTAATACTGGAGGACACAAATTTAAGAGATAAATTTTTGGAATATGGTGCGTTCATTGTAAGACAGGCGAACAGTAGAAATAAAAGCTAACAAAACAATGTTAAACATATATCTAAGAATATATGAAATTAGCATACATATTATATTAAAGATAAACAAAATAAATTAAGATAAGGTGCCAGTGTTCCAATGTATATTAAATAGGTTGTAACAAATAAGTATTTATGGCAACAAATGAATAGAATAAACTAATAAGAGCAATTTTGTTAAGATTAAGCAGATAAATAGAATGTTAATAGTATTAAGTCAGGCAATGTAGAAGAATAAGATATGTATGGAATTGGAAGAGGAGAAATTGGCAAAACAATAA
>OX411821.1:17500-27500 GCA_948253155.1 Leucoma salicis
TAACCTAACCTAACCTAACCTAACCTAACCTAACCTAACCTAACCTAACCTAACCTAACCTAACCTAACCTAACCTAACCTAACCTAACCTAACCTAACCTAACCTAACCTAACCTAACCTAACCTAACCTAACCTAACCTAACCTAACCTAACCTAACCTAACCTAACCTAACCTAACCTAACCTAACCTAACCTAACCTAACCTAACCTAACCTAACCTAACCTAACCTAACCTAACCTAACCTAACCTAACCTAACCTAACCTAACCTAACCTAACCTAACCTAACCTAACCTAACCTAACCTAACCTAACCTAACCTAACCTAACCTAACCTAACCTAACCTAACCTAACCTAACCTAACCTAACCTAACCTAACCTAACCTAACCTAACCTAACCTAACCTAACCTAACCTAACCTAACCTAACCTAACCTAACCTAACCTAACCTAACCTAACCTAACCTAACCTAACCTAACCTAACCTAACCTAACCTAACCTAACCTAACCTAACCTAACCTAACCTAACCTAACCTAACCTAACCTAACCTAACCTAACCTAACCTAACCTAACCTAACCTAACCTAACCTAACCTAACCTAACCTAACCTAACCTAACCTAACCTAACCTAACCTAACCTAACCTAACCTAACCTAACCTAACCTAACCTAACCTAACCTAACCTAACCTAACCTAACCTAACCTAACCTAACCTAACCTAACCTAACCTAACCTAACCTAACCTAACCTAACCTAACCTAACCTAACCTAACCTAACCTAACCTAACCTAACCTAACCTAACCTAACCTAACCTAACCTAACCTAACCTAACCTAACCTAACCTAACCTAACCTAACCTAACCTAACCTAACCTAACCTAACCTAACCTAACCTAACCTAACCTAACCCATCTAACATTTTTTGGTTTTCTTGTTGGTATAGCGATTGTTTCGTGTTCTATTGACCTAAACTAGCTTAAATTTGACTAAATAAACAAGGGTGGTTAATTACAACCCCTAAAAATTTGACTTTTTATATAAATATTTCTATACAAAAATTTTATTAAAATTTTCGAACTTTGCACCTATCCACTACCGGTAATTCTGCTTGCACGGTGGTGGTTCTTACTTTAGATTGTCCGCTGTTAACAGCCCTTTATTTCAACACCACATTTGCATCAATATCTTATATAGTTTTTTAGTTATTTCGTAGTTTCTGTGAAAAAACATAGTTTTTGGCAAAATTTCATCAGTTTTATTAAGATAATTTCACTTTTTTCTATAGAGACCCTAGTGGTTTATCACACCATCGTGTAGGGCTCGTCAAGCCCTGTACGCCGATACCCCATTTGGGGGTGTTTGGAGACTTCCATCCCTTGTTTTTTCCCGCCGAACGCCTATTTTTTAACGAAAATTTAGCATATTTTTGCAGTTTCACATTAATAACTTCCCACAGTTGCAACATTCACTTTTCATTTTATTTTTACATTGTAGCTTATCAATAGAGGAATCTATAGACACCGCATTCGCCTCTCTGCCAGCACCCTAACACCGTAAAAAACCTTCATAGTGACTTATAATAACTATATACCTACGTCACATAAGTAGCAAAACTTACATAGGGGGTGCATATACGAAGAATTAACATCTAACATTTTTTGGTTTTCTTGTTGGTATAGCGATTGTTTCGTGTTCTATTGACCTAAACTAGCTTAAATTTGACTAAATAAACAAGGGTGGTTAATTACAACCCCTAAAAATTTGACTTTTTATATAAATATTTCTATACAAAAATTTTATTAAAATTTTCGAACTTTGCACCTATCCACTACCGGTAATTCTGCTTGCACGGTGGTGGTTCTTACTTTAGATTGTCCGCTGTTAACAGCCCTTTATTTCAACACCACATTTGCATCAATATCTTATATAGTTTTTTAGTTATTTCGTAGTTTCTGTGAAAAAACATAGTTTTTGGCAAAATTTCATCAGTTTTATTAAGATAATTTCACTTTTTTCTATAGAGACCCTAGTGGTTTATCACACCATCGTGTAGGGCTCGTCAAGCCCTGTACGCCGATACCCCATTTGGGGGTGTTTGGAGACTTCCATCCCTTGTTTTTTCCCGCCGAACGCCTATTTTTTAACGAAAATTTAGCATATTTTTGCAGTTTCACATTAATAACTTCCCACAGTTGCAACATTCACTTTTCATTTTATTTTTACATTGTAGCTTATCAATAGAGGAATCTATAGACACCGCATTCGCCTCTCTGCCAGCACCCTAACACCGTAAAAAACCTTCATAGTGACTTATAATAACTATATACCTACGTCACATAAGTAGCAAAACTTACATAGGGGGTGCATATACGAAGAATTAACATCTAACATTTTTTGGTTTTCTTGTTGGTATAGCGATTGTTTCGTGTTCTATTGACCTAAACTAGCTTAAATTTGACTAAATAAACAAGGGTGGTTAATTACAACCCCTAAAAATTTGACTTTTTATATAAATATTTCTATACAAAAATTTTATTAAAATTTTCGAACTTTGCACCTATCCACTACCGGTAATTCTGCTTGCACGGTGGTGGTTCTTACTTTAGATTGTCCGCTGTTAACAGCCCTTTATTTCAACACCACATTTGCATCAATATCTTATATAGTTTTTTAGTTATTTCGTAGTTTCTGTGAAAAAACATAGTTTTTGGCAAAATTTCATCAGTTTTATTAAGATAATTTCACTTTTTTCTATAGAGACCCTAGTGGTTTATCACACCATCGTGTAGGGCTCGTCAAGCCCTGTACGCCGATACCCCATTTGGGGGTGTTTGGAGACTTCCATCCCTTGTTTTTTGCCCACCCAACCCACCCTTTAGGGTTTAAATACCTAGAGTTGAAGGGTACAGTATAAGGAAGAAGAATATACGAAGATATACCAAAAAAATTTTATTTTAAAAATCGATCTACGACATAAAGCCCTCCCAGAATCTACCCTTATTGTCTCTCTGGAGGGCATAATTTTTCGAGTATTTATTTTATTCGAATTGACAAAAAAGTCATCAACATAATTCTTACCATTTCTTTGTTTTGAATTGTTTTCATCTCATAATTGTCGTAGTATTAATAAAATAAGTAATTTGGATCACCAGAGCGTACCGCAGAAACTGGTATCTCTTTGACAGACTGTTTTCAGTCATATATTAATTATAATTATAGTAACGCTTCTGGTTTATTGACCAAGATAAAAGATTGCTATATATAACAGTGTGTAAAAAGACTACGGCCTGTCTCTGCCAGAGGTGCGGACCTTCTTGGGGGCTCGTCCGGCGGTAACAATTGGCCGTTATTCTTATAACCTCCCATTTTGTGCCGCAGACGAGCACTTGGTTGGGACGTGTCAAGGTAGTGACCTGACCTCCTGACAATACATTTAATATAAGTATAGGTACTGTTAAAAATTTAGTTGAATAGTATCGCTGTATAGAGCTCCATTTTACACAAATTTTGATATATCGTTTGTATTTTTAGCTTATGTAGTTCTGTAGATATTGATTTTTTACTGTTTTTTACATATTTAATGAAAAATATTAGAAAATAAATTATTTTAAGCGTGTGAGTCACTTCTATATGTAGTTTGGCACATATTGAACCCAAACACGTAGGTTCTAAGTCAAAAAACGCCGGATTTAGCGTTTTTCTGGCGAATTGACGGCCATATTGGTTTTATTCTGGCCACGATATCTTCGGAACCGGAGGTCGTAGAGAGACGTGGTTTTTTGTATTGACCAGGGGATAACCTCAGGAACAATAATAGCTTAGAAAAAATCAAATTGACCGCGAAAAATTTTTTCGCGAAATTTCACTCACCATCGGTTAGAGGACATCATTTTAACACCTAGAAGTCCAAACACGACCTTTCTGTGACCACTGGGTCCGGAGATAACTCAACTTTAATATTAGGTTTGACAGCACAGCGGCCATCTTGGGATTTTTCAGAGGGCCGTATCTCCGGAGATATCTGTCGTAGAGCGACGGGGTTTTCTTGGATAGTAAGGGGGGATTAAGGGGAATCTGACCAATTAATAATTTTCCAAATTTGGGGTATCAAAATTTTGGCGCTTGGATTTCAATATAATCTTGTATATCACAAGATTCCCATCCAGAAAAACCCAAACACGCCTAGTCTGCGGTGGATAGATCAGGAGATATCCCATTTTGAAAAATCCATTTGACAGTAGGGTAGCCATTTTGAAAAATTTCAATTTGCCGTAGCTCCCTCATTATTAGGGTTAGGAAGACGGGATTTTCAGTGGTGTCTTTGGCGTGGTCTGGGGGATTGACTGACAGCGTTTGGAGGGTATTGGTACACAAAATTTTTTCGAGCAATCTGACGCCACCATCGGCTCGGTAGGAGCGAGTACATGACAGAGAACCCAAACTTGGGTATTCTGCGACCAATAGTTTAGGAGATATTTGAATTTACCGCCACTTCTGGCGCTCAAGCGTGTTTCTGGCCGAATTTCTGGCGTGGATATCTCAGAAAGTATTGGCCGTAGAGAGCTGCGGTTTTCACTGCTAGCATAGTCATCTAGTGGGCTTTTAAGTAAGCGGAAGAGCGCTCTCTTCTATCTTCTTTATTCTTCTTTCTTACTTCTTTTTCTTCTTTTTGGCAAAAACGCGTCTGTCTGTCCCTCATCTTCAACCGGGACGCTTTGGAGGTGCATTGCACTCCTAATGCGGATTCGGAGCGACCCTAAGACCTAAAAAAAAAAAAAAAAAAATACACTGACTATAGATATAACCCTAATTAGAATTAAGAGACTAGGCTTTTTGGCCTATATATATTAAAAATATTATAGTATATTGTTACAGCCCTCTTCCTTGGGCTCTAGAAATAAGACTAGTTGGTTTTTTGACCATATAAGATTAACAACGCGATCTTGATTGTTCGCGCTAATTCTGACAAATATAGTTATTACAGTTTATTAAAATTGTAAATTCCTTTGATCACGACACGACGGTTTTATAATCGCGTTGGTTCACACAATATATACACAACACATACTGACACTAAGTTGCCAATTATACAACTTTTACAAGAAACGGTAACTTAGTAACACCGCGAGCCCTCAATATGTTTAGGACCCCGCAGAACCAAAAGGTAAAGGAACAGGAAACACCTCCCTGCACGGACTCCCTCAGTACGGAACCAGTAGACCCAACCCGTACTGTTACTAAAGACAGGAAAGCTGAGCCCCTTAAAAGGTCGATAGTTAAGGACCAAATTGACAACATAGAGGCTAGCTCTCTAAAAAGCCCTATGGAAATAGCTTCGCCTACTCCATCCCCACCTAAAGTGGCGAAAACGAAACGCCAAATGGCAATTACGCAATCCAAAAGCGACCGTAAGCGTGATCTATATAATAGATACACGGATGAAGTAGCTGACCGGATTGTAAAGGACAATAAGGCCAATATTATGAAATATTTAGGGATCTCCGGCAATCTAAAAAGAGAACTAAAGGAAGGTATATCGAAAGAAGCGAATGAAATGTATTGCGTTTCCATGTTCTTATGGTATAGACTGCAAGACGAGGTTATGAAAGGGAAAGTATGCGAGGAGACGAAGGAAGGAGGGATAAAAGAATATCAAAATGAGAAGAGTGTAGGGAGTGGAGAGTGTAAGAGTGGGGAAGAGCTGAAAGGGATGAAAGAAAGAATGGCTAGAATGGAGCAGCTAATGGAAACCAATTTGAAAGAGACCAAATTAATAGGCAAGATGTTAGAAAGTGAGAAAGAAAAGATGGATGGAAGTGTCCTCCATAAGAAAATTTGCGATTTAAAACAAGACACGCACGATATACGTGAGAAGGTCGAACAATTAGTGGCTAAACCATCTTATGCCGAAGCGTTAGCCAGGCCCAAGTACAGCACAGCACCTAAGCATGCTGTCATCGTATCTTCGGAAACGGACACAGACAGCAGTGCAGATGTGCTGGAAAAAGTCAGAGGGACGTTAAAGGCAAAAGAAAACGGTATAAGAATAGACCAGCTAAGGAAAATCAGAGACCAGAAAATAGTATTGAGCTGCTCCAGCAAGGAGGAATTGGAAAAAACGACAAAGCGGCTGAAAGAGAATAATAATCTTAAGGTAGAAGAGGCTAAAAGCAAGGACCCGTTAGTAATCTTAAGAAATGTACTAACAGACAACTCTGATGGGGACATTCTCTTGGCGCTGAAAACCCAAAATAAAAACATACTAAGGGACCTGACTGAGGAGGAGGCAACTGCCACAGTAAGGTATCGAAGGAGGGCGAGGAACCCACATGAGTGCCACGTTATACTCCGAGTTACGCCGAAGCTGTGGCAGAGGCTTACCTCTGTCGGGAAAATGCATGTAGACCTTCAGCAGGTAAGAGTTGAGGACCAATCCCCTTTGGTACAGTGCACTAGGTGTCTCGCATTTGGACACGGAAGAAAGCTATGCACGGAGTCAGTGGACCTTTGCAACCATTGCGGAGGGCCGCACCTGCGGGCAGAGTGTCCAAACATAGGCGACTCACCTACGTGTAAAAACTGCTTAGCAGTTAAAAACGTTGATGTTAACCACGGTGTCTATAGCCAGGAATGCCCCATTAGACAGAGATGGGATAAAATAGCAAGAGCTGCCATCTCGTATTGCTGAAGGCACCCCGGGCAACTCACAGGCGTTCTATACGATAGCGCAAGCGAACCTACAGCGTAGGGATCTGGCGACGACGGAATTAATGATGACTGCAAAAAACAAAAAATTTGCGTTCGCTTTGTTGCAGGAGCCGTACGTTGGCAGGGCAAAGAGTATGAAAGCCTACCGGGGAGCCAGGATCTTCCAGTGCACAAAGAGTGGAGATGGCACAGTCAAGGCCGCAATCGCGGTCTTTGACGAGAACATCTACGTCGAACCTTGCCCGCAACTCACCACCAATAATATTGTGGTTGTGAGAATGAAAACTCAAGCCTGGGACATCTTGGTCATCTCCTTTTACTTCGAGCCTGACCAGCCGATAGATCCTTACCTAAAAAACTTGGCAAAGGTGCTTAGGCTTTCAGGGACTACAAAAATAATAGCCGGAGGTGACACCAACGCTAAGAGCGCCTGGTGGGGAAGTCCTGTGACGGATGTAAGGGGAGAGGAAATGGAAAAAGCACTTGATGAGATGGATCTGCAGGTATTAAACAGGGGTTGCATGCCAACTTTCGACACCGTAAGGGGGGGACGTAGGTTGACTAGCTATGTAGACATCACCACGTGCAGTATAGACCTCTTGGACGTCATAGAGGATTGGACAGTCAAAGAGGACCTCACATGCTCGGATCACAACGGCATCGTTTTTAAAATAAAACTTCAAAAAGCCAAAGGGATAACCATCAACAGGACTACACGCAAATTTAATACAAAAAAGGCAGATTGGGTACAATTTCATTCTAAATTAGATAGATATAAAGACGAATTTGGCATAAACAATACAGAAATTAGGAAAATTAACAACAGTAATGATTTAGATAAATTTATAGAATTACACACAAAAATAATAGGGAAAGCCTGTGATGGTACCATCCCAACTAAAAGTCAAAGGCAGAAACTTGCGGTGCCGTGGTGGTCTGAGGGGTTGGCGAAATTAAAGAAAATGGTGGCTACAAAAAAGCGAAGGGTCAGGTGCGCCGCTCCGGTGCGAAGAGAGTTCGTAGTGCAGGAATACCTGAAAGAAAAATGTAATTATGAGGCAGAGGTCAAAAAGGCTCAAATAGCCAGCTGGAAAGCGTTCTGTGGGAGACAGGAAAAGGAAAACGTGTGGGAGGGTCTCTACAGGGTGATAAGAAACACTACACGAAGGCAGGAGGATATACCAGTCACTAGAGACGGAAAGGTGCTGGAGGGAGTGGAGTCCGCCAGGGAACTAGCTAGGGTGTTCTTCCCCGACGATACAGTGGAAGGTGATAGTGCCGAACATCAGGCAATCAGGTCGCAAGCAGAGCGAGATAACTTCCTGTATTGCAATGTCAGCAGCGAGCCGAAGTTTACGCAAGCTGAACTAATGGCGGCTTTGAGAAGCTTTCACCCTAAAAAGGCCCCTGGTGAAGATGGCTTTACGGCCGACATCTGCTCCCAAATAGTACTACGTAACATGGAGTTATACCTGGGTATTTATAATAAATGTCTGGAACTTGCACACTTCCCAACCGAGTGGAAAGTGGCCGTAATTGTAGTACTACGGAAACCCGGCAAAGAGCAATACGATAGCCCAAAATCCTATAGGCCAATAGGCTTGTTACCGATTTTGGGTAAGGTATTGGAGAAATTGATTGTGAGAAGGCTCATGTGGCACTTGGCGCCCAGGATAAGCCCCCGCCAGTACGGCTTTATGCCCCAGCGGAGCACAGAGGGTGCCCTCTATGACTTGGTAGCACATGTGAAAAGAGAAGTCTCTAAGAAGAAACTCGTCACATTGGTGTCCCTTGACATAGAGGGTGCCTTTGACAACGCTTGGTGGCCAGCCATAAAGGTCAGACTGGCGGAGGAAGATTGTCCGAAGGCGCTAAGGGCCATTATGGGGAGCTATCTCCAAGGAAGGACCGTTAAGGTAAGGTACTTAGGCCATGAGTACACAAAGGAAACCAGTAAAGGATGTGTGCAGGGATCTATAGGGGGCCCAATACTTTGGAATATCCTACTGGACCCTCTGCTGAAAGGTCTCACCGATAGAGGGGATCACTGTCAAGCGTTTGCTGACGATGTGGTCCTCATCTTCTCGGGGGACACAGCGGAGGAAATCGAGAGACATGGTAACGCGGCCCTCGAGTATGTCCGGGAATGGGGTGTCAGAAATAAACTGAAGTTCGCACCGCATAAAACAAATGCTATGGTGATAACAAACAAGTTGAAGTATGACACTCCTCGCCTGACCATGGGCGGGGTCTGCGTTGCCATGACTAAGGAGGTCAAGGTGTTGGGTCTCACTGTAGACGATAGGTTAACATTTAATACCCATGTTAGGAATGTATGTGAGAAGGCTATTGGGATTTATAAGCAGCTGTCCTGCGCCGCCAGGGTAAGTTGGGGACTCCACCCTGAAGTAATAAGAATAATCTATGAGGCCACAATAGTTCCCGTAATAACATATGCAGCAGCGGCGTGGGCCCCAGCGGCAAATAAAAAGTGCGTCCGACAAAAGCTAAACGCCATACAGCGATCTTTTGCGCAGAAGATTACCAAAGCCTATAGAACGGTGTCTCTTGACTCCGCCCTGTTGCTGGCCGGGGTGCTCCCCTTGGACATCCGAGTGAGGGAAGTAGCTTCCCTTTACGAGGCCAAGAGGGGGGCATCATGGCCGGTGCTGGGGGACGGGGAAATGGAGGCGCCGTTAGCGTTTATTGGTAAGCCACATCCGGCTGAGCTCGTTGAGTGGAGCTTTGGCAGTATAACTAGCCAAAATGATATCAGCGAGCGGGTGGACGGTGCAATACAAATATATACTGATGGGAGTAGGATAGGGGGACGGGTCGGCGCGGCTCTCTCGATATGGGAGAATGGTGTTGAAACTAGAACCGGTAAGCTCTGCCTCTCGTCGTATTGCACCGTCTACCAGGCTGAGCTGTTAGCTATATGTCGTGCAGCAGAGATAGTGGCCAATGGTAATTACCAACAGGTGGCGATATTAAGCGATAGCAGGGCTGCTCTTGACACTGTTATCAATAATGATTCTCTGAACTCGCTGGCTGTTAAAACAAGAGAACACCTTGGGAAATGTATCTCCCAAAATAAATTAATACACCTTTATTGGATAAAGGCGCACGCAGGAATAACAGGTAACGAGCGGGCAGACGAACTCGCAAAAGAGGCAGCTTCTCGAATGAAGGTTCGGCCGCACTATGATAAGTACCCAATCTCATTCGTCAAGCGACAGATCCGTTCTGGTTCGATTGACGAATGGGATCAAAGATACAAATCTGGCGTAA
>OX411821.1:30000-37500 GCA_948253155.1 Leucoma salicis
CTAACCTAACCTAACCTAACCTAACCTAACCTAACCTAACCTAACCTAACCTAACCTAACCTAACCTAACCTAACCTAACCTAACCTAACCTAACCTAACCTAACCTAACCTAACCTAACCTAACCTAACCTAACCTAACCTAACCTAACCTAACCTAACCTAACCTAACCTAACCTAACCTAACCTAACCTAACCTAACCTAACCTAACCTAACCTAACCTAACCTAACCTAACCTAACCTAACCTAACCTAACCTAACCTAACCTAACCTAACCTAACCTAACCTAACCTAACCTAACCTAACCTAACCTAACCTAACCTAACCTAACCTAACCTAACCTAACCTAACCTAACCTAACCTAACCTAACCTAACCTAACCTAACCTAACCTAACCTAACCTAACCTAACCTAACCTAACCTAACCTAACCTAACCTAACCTAACCTAACCTAACCTAACCTAACCTAACCTAACCTAACCTAACCTAACCTAACCTAACCTAACCTAACCTAACCTAACCTAACCTAACCTAACCTAACCTAACCTAACCTAACCTAACCTAACCTAACCTAACCTAACCTAACCTAACCTAACCTAACCTAACCTAACCTAACCTAACCTAACCTAACCTAACCTAACCTAACCTAACCTAACCTAACCTAACCTAACCTAACCTAACCTAACCTAACCTAACCTAACCTAACCTAACCTAACCTAACCTAACCTAACCTAACCTAACCTAACCTAACCTAACCTAACCTAACCTAACCTAACCTAACCTAACCTAACCTAACCTAACCTAACCTAACCTAACCTAACCTAACCTAACCTAACCTAACCTAACCTAACCTAACCTAACCTAACCTAACCTAACCTAACCTAACCTAACCTAACCTAACCTAACCTAACCTAACCTAACCTAACCTAACCTAACCTAACCTAACCTAACCTAACCTAACCTAACCTAACCTAACCTAACCTAACCTAACCTAACCTAACCTAACCTAACCTAACCTAACCTAACCTAACCTAACCTAACCTAACCTAACCTAACCTAACCTAACCTAACCTAACCTAACCTAACCTAACCTAACCTAACCTAACCTAACCTAACCTAACCTAACCTAACCTAACCTAACCTAACCTAACCTAACCTAACCTAACCTAACCTAACCTAACCTAACCTAACCTAACCTAACCTAACCTAACCTAACCTAACCTAACCTAACCTAACCTAACCTAACCTAACCTAACCTAACCTAACCTAACCTAACCTAACCTAACCTAACCTAACCTAACCTAACCTAACCTAACCTAACCTAACCTAACCTAACCTAACCTAACCTAACCTAACCTAACCTAACCTAACCTAACCTAACCTAACCTAACCTAACCTAACCTAACCTAACCTAACCCATCTAACATTTTTTGGTTTTCTTGTTGGTATAGCGATTGTTTCGTGTTCTATTGACCTAAACTAGCTTAAATTTGACTAAATAAACAAGGGTGGTTAATTACAACCCCTAAAAATTTGACTTTTTATATAAATATTTCTATACAAAAATTTTATTAAAATTTTCGAACTTTGCACCTATCCACTACCGGTAATTCTGCTTGCACGGTGGTGGTTCTTACTTTAGATTGTCCGCTGTTAACAGCCCTTTATTTCAACACCACATTTGCATCAATATCTTATATAGTTTTTTAGTTATTTCGTAGTTTCTGTGAAAAAACATAGTTTTTGGCAAAATTTCATCAGTTTTATTAAGATAATTTCACTTTTTTCTATAGAGACCCTAGTGGTTTATCACACCATCGTGTAGGGCTCGTCAAGCCCTGTACGCCGATACCCCATTTGGGGGTGTTTGGAGACTTCCATCCCTTGTTTTTTCCCGCCGAACGCCTATTTTTTAACGAAAATTTAGCATATTTTTGCAGTTTCACATTAATAACTTCCCACAGTTGCAACATTCACTTTTCATTTTATTTTTACATTGTAGCTTATCAATAGAGGAATCTATAGACACCGCATTCGCCTCTCTGCCAGCACCCTAACACCGTAAAAAACCTTCATAGTGACTTATAATAACTATATACCTACGTCACATAAGTAGCAAAACTTACATAGGGGGTGCATATACGAAGAATTAACATCTAACATTTTTTGGTTTTCTTGTTGGTATAGCGATTGTTTCGTGTTCTATTGACCTAAACTAGCTTAAATTTGACTAAATAAACAAGGGTGGTTAATTACAACCCCTAAAAATTTTTTATATAAATATTTCTATACAAAAATTTTATTAAAATTTTCGAACTTTGCACCTATCCACTACCGGTAATTCTGCTTGCACGGTGGTGGTTCTTACTTTAGATTGTCCGCTGTTAACAGCCCTTTATTTCAACACCACATTTGCATCAATATCTTATATAGTTTTTTAGTTATTTCGTAGTTTCTGTGAAAAAACATAGTTTTTGGCAAAATTTCATCAGTTTTATTAAGATAATTTCACTTTTTTCTATAGAGACCCTAGTGGTTTATCACACCATCGTGTAGGGCTCGTCAAGCCCTGTACGCCGATACCCCATTTGGGGGTGTTTGGAGACTTCCATCCCTTGTTTTTTCCCGCCGAACGCCTATTTTTTAACGAAAATTTAGCATATTTTTGCAGTTTCACATTAATAACTTCCCACAGTTGCAACATTCACTTTTCATTTTATTTTTACATTGTAGCTTATCAATAGAGGAATCTATAGACACCGCATTCGCCTCTCTGCCAGCACCCTAACACCGTAAAAAACCTTCATAGTGACTTATAATAACTATATACCTACGTCACATAAGTAGCAAAACTTACATAGGGGGTGCATATACGAAGAATTAACATCTAACATTTTTTGGTTTTCTTGTTGGTATAGCGATTGTTTCGTGTTCTATTGACCTAAACTAGCTTAAATTTGACTAAATAAACAAGGGTGGTTAATTACAACCCCTAAAAATTTGACTTTTTATATAAATATTTCTATACAAAAATTTTATTAAAATTTTCGAACTTTGCACCTATCCACTACCGGTAATTCTGCTTGCACGGTGGTGGTTCTTACTTTAGATTGTCCGCTGTTAACAGCCCTTTATTTCAACACCACATTTGCATCAATATCTTATATAGTTTTTTAGTTATTTCGTAGTTTCTGTGAAAAAACATAGTTTTTGGCAAAATTTCATCAGTTTTATTAAGATAATTTCACTTTTTTCTATAGAGACCCTAGTGGTTTATCACACCATCGTGTAGGGCTCGTCAAGCCCTGTACGCCGATACCCCATTTGGGGGTGTTTGGAGACTTCCATCCCTTGTTTTTTGCCCACCCAACCCACCCTTTAGGGTTTAAATACCTAGAGTTGAAGGGTACAGTATAAGGAAGAAGAATATACGAAGATATACCAAAAAAATTTTATTTTAAAAATCGATCTACGACATAAAGCCCTCCCAGAATCTACCCTTATTGTCTCTCTGGAGGGCATAATTTTTCGAGTATTTATTTTATTCGAATTGACAAAAAAGTCATCAACATAATTCTTACCATTTCTTTGTTTTGAATTGTTTTCATCTCATAATTGTCGTAGTATTAATAAAATAAGTAATTTGGATCACCAGAGCGTACCGCAGAAACTGGTATCTCTTTGACAGACTGTTTTCAGTCATATATTAATTATAATTATAGTAACGCTTCTGGTTTATTGACCAAGATAAAAGATTGCTATATATAACAGTGTGTAAAAAGACTACGGCCTGTCTCTGCCAGAGGTGCGGACCTTCTTGGGGGCTCGTCCGGCGGTAACAATTGGCCGTTATTCTTATAACCTCCCATTTTGTGCCGCAGACGAGCACTTGGTTGGGACGTGTCAAGGTAGTGACCTGACCTCCTGACAATACATTTAATATAAGTATAGGTACTGTTATTTATAATTATCTTAAGACAACAGGTTTTATTGACCTTATTTATATTAAGTTTTATTGACCACGTTTACTATTTTAATCGACAATAATAATATTAATTATTTAAATTAGAAAACTACGGATTATTGACATAAATTATTAAAGAATATACAGATATAAGACTATTCTATTTACATATTGAATTTAAACTGATAAATACACATATATACATATATACATTATAATTATATTGATTAATATTTTACAACCTACTGCCGGGCCCTTTACATCCGTGCAAGTAGAGCTTATATAGCTGCGATCTCCTTAAATAAAACATGATTCGTACCCCGAAACAGGATGCAAGCAAAACACAGACCCAAGTAGATAAAGAGCCAAAACCCGGCCCATCCGCTACACTCAACCGTACAATTACTGTTAGGAGGAGTGTAGGGGAAGGGGATGAGGTAATTAATAAAATTGAAAAGCCCCAAAATAGGACATCGGAGGCCAAGGATTGTTTGAAAGAGGCCAAAGATCTTATGAATACCTCCAGAAATATTAAGTCTGAAGTCAAGATAGGAGTTGGCCTACTACTCGATAGATTGACTCATTTGGTGAAGGAGGCCGAGCTGGAAAACGCAATATTGCGTAAACAACAGAGTAGCGGCGCCTTCCACCAACAAGAGATGAATGCTAAACTTGAAGAGCTAGTAGTAACAATTAAGAGCCAGACAACAAACATGAAGAGCCCTCAAAATATCAATAGAGACACGGGTGGCGCTTTAGATAATATTTTTACACAAATGGCTGACATTACAAAGGCGTCAAAAGACATGAAAAAAGCCACAGAAACCATACAAAATATCGCGAAAGAATTGGGGCATATCAAGCAAATGGGGGAAGATATTAGAAATATTAAGATGACAATTAGCAAAACGGAGAACAAGGAAGGAGACGACACAGTAGTATTGAAAGAGCTGAACGGCTTCAAACAGAATATAGAAGTCATTAGGGAGAACAGCTCAAGGATTTGGGAACTTCATCGTACTGTTGAGAAGTATTATAAAGAGGTTAAAAAGGATCGTAGAGATGTTGGAAACATAGACCACAATGACGGAGAACTCCTAAAAGAGCTCCAAACCATCAAAGATACCGTAGAAGCTATAAAAGGGGGAGGAGGTGTGTTATCTGAGGTAACACAGTCCTACGCAGACGCCCTTCGAAAACCCCCAACCAACATCGGACGGAAGTTCTCGGTTATTGTGGGCTCAGGGTCAGACCGGGACAGTTGCAATGATGTCGTGGAGAAAGTGCGTGAGGCGCTGGACGCCAGAAGAATAGGCCTCAAAATTGAAGGTCTCCGAAAGATCAAAGATCAGAAGGTGGTCCTCAGCTGTGCCAGCAAGGAGGAACTAGAGGAAGCTGCGGTGCGGCTGAGGAGCGCCAAGCTGAATGTTGAAGAGGCCAAGTTCAGAAGACCACTTGTCATTCTCAAAAACCTCATAAGCACCAACACCGATGAGGACATACGCACTGCCCTTCGCATTCAGAATGGGCATTTGCTGGGGAACTTGTCCGCCGATGAGGCCTCTATCGAGGTGAAATATAGGAGGAAGGCGAGAAACACTTCCGAGTGTCATGCCGTTCTCCAAGTTTCGCCAGCCTTATGGCAGAGACTTACGTCGGCGGGCAGGATCTACATCGATCTCCAGCGTGTGAAGGTGTTCGACCAATCGCCTCTGGTACAGTGCACGAGATGCCTGGCCTTCGGGCACGGGCGGAAGCTCTGCACTGAAAGTGAGGATCTATGCAATTATTGCGGTGGGCCTCACCATAGGGCGGAGTGCCCGCGCGTGGCCGGGGGACGGGCACCTACGTGCGCAAATTGTATTAGGGCGAAGAATGACATGCCGGGCCACACGGCATACAGTGAAGAGTGTTCTGTGCGCAAGAAATGGGATGCGCTGGCGCGGGCCGCTACAGCTTACAGCTGAGGCAGTCGCTAGCGCCCATTTAATATTGGTACCTCAAAGTTAAATGCAAATAAACACACTAGACAGTATGCCGTATGCAACACAACACTAAAATACATATAACACACAACACAAACAAATATACAAACACTATAAACATTACACATACATAAATAATACAAAAATATAAACACGGATAGATGCTACGTATACGTATAATGGGTATATACATATATGTGCATATTTGAACCCAACACATAAACAAATCAGTTACACAGAACACATATATAAACATTCACATAAACATTAATTTTCACAACAGTTCACATACAAAATTCCTCATTTTTTAAAATACAAATACAGCACAATAACAAAATAAGGCATATATATACAATATAGTTAAATAAAACAAATAAAATATATTAACAATACATTTATAATTATATTCACATACATCAAAAATATTGGCATAAAACATATGTTGAACATATGAATGGCTAACTAAAATCTTAACTCAGAATTGGCAAATAAATAAGCATAAATAAACACACATACAAATATTCACATAAACATTAATACTCATAACAGTTTACACACAACGCACACAAAACGAGACATTTTAAAAACACAAATACATCACAATAATAAATCAAAGTCATATACAATATAGTTATATAAAACAAATAATATAAACTAATAACACATTTATATTACGCACACACACACTTTAAAAATATTGGCATAAAACATATGTTAAACATATGAATGGCTAACTAAATCTTAACTCAGAATTGGCAAATAAATAAG
Organism: Leucoma salicis; assembly: GCA_948253155.1. Lineage (NCBI taxonomy): Eukaryota > Metazoa > Arthropoda > Insecta > Lepidoptera > Erebidae > Leucoma > Leucoma salicis. The sequence continues at coordinate 36,717 of OX411821.1, forward strand.
CATAAATAAACACACATACAAATATTCACATAAACATTAATACTCATAACAGTTTACACATAACGCACACAAAACGAGATATTTTAAAAATACAAATACATCACAATAATAAAGCAAAGTCATATACAATATAGTTATATAAAACAAATAATATAAACTAATAACACATTTATATATTCATATTACACACACACACTTTAAAAATATTGGCATAAAACATATGTTAAACATATGAATAGGCTAACAAAATCTTAACACAGAATTGGTAAACAAATAAGCACCAATAAAAATTCAAATAATACAATACATACACACATATACAAATTTACACCGATAATACAACAGAAAAACAAAAACACTGACAATAAAATGAATATGTGGGTATAATAAAACATACACATATATCCATGTTAATGTACAAAATATACATATACACCTAAGTCACCAGCACAAACACACTTATAACTTATAATTAATCACATAGACATGATATAATAACTAAATATGAATAAACGCATTTAACATATTTGATAACATATACACATATAGTAAATAATAAAGTAATTAAATAAACAAATTTAACCGGATATAAAAAACTAGACAAATATTCAAAACGTATAATATTAAATCATACCATCTAAAATTAGTATATAAAACATACAAAAAGTATAAAGAATTAAAATAAATTAGTACTTTACCAATAAAAGTAAGACAAAGTAATATATTCAGGAATTCTACGCAGAAGTAAAGAAGACGGTAAATTATAAATAGGAAATATAATAAC